>JANHGC010008571.1:159950-170018 GCA_027560395.1 Boaedon fuliginosus
TCCTGGCTGCTCTCTTGCTGTTCCTGCTGCTCCTCCATGGGAAGCTGAGGCACTGCCAGGAAAGATGGTCCAGGAGAGGGAGACTGTGCCCATTCCTCCTCCTCCTCCTCCTTTGACTCCTCTGACTCCTAACACCTATTTAGAAAATGTATATGGCCATTCATCTGAGACAAATAATTCTGAGTGGTAACAACAATATAAGCAATATAAGGCTGAATTAAAAATATAATTAATAGCAAATATAATAGATATAAGAGCTGAAATATCTCACAAAAAACTGAGAATCCCAAACATGCTTCACCCAACAACTCAGCCCTAATGTCTAAGAGAATCGCCAAGTTTTCATAGCCTGCTGGAAGGCCAGCAGAATCAAAGCCATCCGGATCACAGAAGGAAGGTTGCTCTTTAGAGTGGATACCATGATAAGGAAGGTGTATCTCCTGGATCCAGCACAATTGCATTGTTTCATTGAGGTGACCTGAGCAAGATCTGGTGGGATGGGTAGAAGTTACTGGAGACAGGCGATTCCGCAAAACAACCTCTCTGCTTTATTGAGTTTAACAGTTGATAACCAACATCTTGAATGACACCTGAAACCCTACTGGAAGCCAATGCAGCTTGCTCAGCAGTGGGGTTACGTGGGTGAATCTTGGTGCACTGCTGCCTTCTGGACCAATGAAGCTGCCTGGAAGCCATATTTTACTTGGAAGCTTCGAGGGTGCCACTGCCGCCCGTATTCTAGAGAGCCCCATTTAGAGAGTGCTGCAGAAATCCAGATAGAAAGTGATTCATCTATGGATTGTTCAAAAGAAAATCGGGAACCTTCTGGATTACACAAAACTCACGACTTCTCATGTTAAACCGCACAATTCATTGCAACTTGAAAGTACATCACAAAAACACATGGGGTGGTATGTGTTTTATGCAAATGACAGAGGCAGAAGGCTGTAGATGCATTTGGAACTTGTTCATGCTAACCATTAATAGTGGTTTAAATATTGTTCAACATCTCTCCCCCGTTACAGGAATTTTTTCCTCTGTAATTGCTTGATTCAGCTCAGCATGCTCTCATAATGGAAATGGAAAAATCTTGGTGATTTTTTATGGCTGTCTTTATTTACAAAGCAGGTCCTTCAGAAACTTCGGCGATTGATGAGAAAATCGCCATGGCAAAGTCTTACACAGGTATAGCAATTCACTTGTTCATTATCATGGTACTATTTCTCACAACATTAATGCCACAGTATCATATCCTGCTTGTCAGAACACTCCGTCTGAATTTGATTTCAGATCCATGGCCTGAATCACGGGTACATAGACTAGTGATTTCTCTCCCTCATTACTTTTCTATTTTGGATTCATTCAGAAACTTTGTTTCTGCTTACAGCTGCTGTATTCCTCCTTTTTCCATTTGTGGGGAATAAAGAGACCTTTTTGAATGACTTTTTCTGCACACTTTTCTGTTTTCCATATTTTCTAACCCTTCATATTGGCAAATTAGAAGGGTTAGCAATTCAATAATACAAAGGAAATCTGTTGAATATAACGGGAAAATGTATATATTTTCCCAGCTACATGCTTTCATCCATTCCCCACAGTTCTTTTTAAAATTATACTATCTGGATTATGCGAAGAGAACTCTTCCAAATTATCAATGACCTAAATACTGTACTTTGGGATTTTCATTTTTGATTGACTTTTCCCATAGATTTCTGTTTGCAGTGATCCTGATGGAGGCTGTGTGCCAATGTGCCATAAAACTCAGCCTATTATTTAAGAAAGTAATCCTGAAATTTCAAGTGTTGATTAGCATCCTCCACTTTTTTATGATGGTATGTTTATATTTGTCTAAAGGGAGCAACCAAGGTTCCGATTGCAGTGAAGGAACAGATGTGGAATTGCCAGTAGAAGGTTAGATATATGTAAATTTTAAAAAATAAACTGGTAAGGCATTTCAAAAATTAAAAGAGCACAGTGCAAACATATCCATTGTGTCTGTGTCTTGCATTCTTTTTTCATATTCCACATGGTTGTGTATTTATTTTTTCCCCCTTGAATTGTGATCCTGCATGTTTATTGTAGAAAACTATTGAGAAATATTTTCAATATAATCTCATTTCCCTTTCTCCCGTCTTCCATCTTCCAGTAAAGTATAAAAGCTACCAGTATTTGGAAAGAGTTGATAGTTGGTTTCCTCCATCCAATTTGTCTTCTCCATCAAGTTTGGTGGATTTTATTTATCTATTTCCTACTGAGTGGGCAATAGTGCTGCTACATAACAGAACTTGAATATATGAAGGCAGCATGTGTGATTTTTAAAGATGGCAATGAAAAGTTAGATATATGTTTGTAATTAATTTACAATTATAATTAAATTTTATGATTAGGCCTCTCTTACTGCCTATTATTTCAGTTATTTCAATATTTGGAATAGCAATGCAAGGTTTGGTGCAATGGGATGTGAAGAAAACTAAAAAGTTATTTAGTTGTATGATGCTTGCTAATATGAATTTTATTGAACAGATTTTCTCTTTCGAATTTAAAGATCTTATTTCTGAAATGGGATTGCTGCTGTTACTACTGAGAATATTACTGGTGCTTGCCAAAGCATATACTAACTTTTCAATTGGTTTCAGTGCCATAATATTAAGTATTCTTGTTTAACAAAAGCTGAATTGGTAGGCTACAAATTGTAGTTCATAGGAATATTTCTATTATGGAACTATTTTTGAATCAACATACTGGTGAACAGTTTATGAAACAATAATTTAGCAATAGCATGTCATTAGTTTTAACTCCCTGTTTTGTCAAATTACTCTATGGTCCCTAAGCTTTTTTTGTGCATTGTAACATAGAAACTGAAAATAAAACTGTCTTGGACTGATCCCAAGATTATGTTACTGAACAAGGCAGTATTTATATCTATTAATGTATTTATTTTAAATGTTGAAGGAGACATCTCTGTTCCGTTAGGGTTGTGTTGCTTATTTTGATGGAATGAATCTGAAAAACTGATTTTTTTTGTTTGATTAGAATCTGAAGAGGAAAATTCAGGTGTAAAAGGCTAACAATATTTGTATTAAAAATAGTAGACTTAAGTTAACTGTGGAAGTAGCTTAAAAGAAATTTTTTGGAAAGCCTTTGGGAATCTGTATAGGGTATTAAAGGATCCTTAGTTCTATACAGTGTAAAATAGCATATTGTTTACAATCTTTTCTATGTCTTCTTAGAAAACAGAATCTTTTCTATGTCTTCTTTTGTTGGTATTTTTTATGCTGTATAGATCACTTCCCTGCCAGTGTAAAATTTTGAATCTGTTTGGAACATGCTTCATTTTAAAAATGGATCACTTGCTGTTCCTTTCTCTGGTTCTGATTAAAGAGGGATCCAGAAGTTTGTTTTTGTTCTTCATTAAACAGAGATGGGTCTATTATGCATACTGATTAATCTACACTATGGTTTATTTGAAAGAGATGAATTTCAAGCTTTGTTCTGTAATGTTACCTTGGTTCAACATGCCTAATAGAAATAGCATTTAGAATTTTATACTGCTTCATAATGCTTTACAGCTCTCTCTAAGTGGTTTACAGAGTCAGCCTATTGCCCCTAACAATCTAGGTCCTCATTTTACCGACCTCAGTAGGATGGAAGCCTGAGACAATCTTGAGCTAGTGAGAATCGTTCTGCTGGCAGTGGGGAGAGTTAGCCTGCAATTCTGCATTCTAACCACTGTGCCACCACAGCTCTTAAGTAGTTGAGTTTAAACTTGGAAAAACTTGTTCTAGATTGTATGGCTATATAAAAGAGAATGCCAATTATGTTTTATCGCCATGTCTAAGCTGTTGTCCACTATTAAACTATTCATATTATAAATCAATATATTATATATTGACATTATTCCCAAAGTGGAAATCCTGCACAACATGTTTCCTGACATGCCTTGCTGGTAAGCAGGAATGGGAAGTCTTAACTTCAGAAGAAGACTTGATAAGGATTGTACAACCTTAAAGCATTAACTAAGGTTCAGCAATTCCTAAATTGGAATGAAAAGTTGAATTCAAATCCTTCTACCGTCCACCATGCAACCATCATTTATATGCTGCTTTCTGATGCTCCTTGAAACAAGTGACTTACTAGAACATTATGCATTTATAAGGTTTAGTAAGGTTTGATTTGCTATGACAATGAAAAAAGCCACCCTCTAATACAACCTTGAGATTCCATGAACCCTTTACTAACTAGTCTTCCTACTCACATGGGCCAGTATTAGATATTATATTAAATTGATAAACTGAGTGAGTTACCTAATTCAAAATGTATTTTCATGCTTATATGCCTGAAATTTAGCAGACTATACCTGCTTTGCTCACTCAGATTTTCATTAACACAATTGTTAGATTTCTATATGCATATTTCTAACTGACTATGAAGACATTATAAGAGTATTAAGTTATATTGTTAGAAATCTCCTTCAAAGATTTATCTTTGTTATCTATGGTATCTATATGGTAGATTCATCTAAGGTAACAAATTATATGTAACCACTTTCTAAAGTGCTGGTTTTTTGCACTACAATTTTGATATTTTTTCATTTCTGACAAAAGACAATGAACATGGTTAAACATGTGTTTGAATCAATTTTTCCCTTATTTCAGATGCTTTAAAATAAATGACTAAAATGATGGAAACAATTCTGTTTGAAGATATTAGTAATTTAGTACCTAACTTCTGGTTGACAAGGACATGAATTTTTTTTTACCCTTTTTTCATATTTATTGGAATTTACATTTCCTAATAAAGACGGAGGCTTTAACGTTATATGCAGCTGGTCCTCAACATCACAGTTGGAACTGGAATGTACACTGCTAAGCAAGGTGGTCATTAACTGGGTCACGTGCAGGGATGGATTCCTACCCGTTTGCTGGTTACCCGCTTTGTGGGCGTGCTTCCTGATCGGCTGTCAAAAGCGTACTGCGTGCGATTGACTTCAAAATCTTAGTGGGGGTCTGCAAGCACTCTGATCCAACAGCTGCGCGCAGCTGTTGGATCAGAGTGCTTGCAGACCCCCACTAAGATTTTGAAGTCAATCGCACGCAGTACGCTTTTGACAGCCGATCAGGAAGCACGCCCACAAAGCGGGTAACCAGCAAACGGGTAGGAATCCATCCCTGCACGTGACCCAGTTAATGACCACCTTGCTTAGCAGTGTACATTCCAGTTCCAACTGTGATGTTGAGGACCAGCTGCATATAACGTTAAAGCCTCCGTCTTTATTAGGAAATGTAAATTCCAATAAATATGAAAAAAGGGTAAAAAAAAATTCATGTCCTTGTCAACCAGAAGTTAGGTACTAAATTACTAATATCTTCAAACAGAATTGTTTCCATCATTTTAGTCATTTATTTTAAAGCATCTGAAATAAGGGAAAAATTGATTCAAACACATGTTTAACCATGTTCATTGTCTTTTGTCAGAAATGAAAAAATATCAAAATTGTAGTGCAAAAAACCAGCACTTTAGAAAGTGGTTACATATAATTTGTTACCTTAGATGAATCTACCATATAGATACCATAGATAACAAAGATAAATCTTTGAAGGAGATTTCTAACAATATAACTTAATACTCTTATAATGTCTTCATAGTCAGTTAGAAATATGCATATAGAAATCTAACAATTGTGTTAATGAAAATCTGAGTGAGCAAAGCAGGTATAGTCTGCTAAATTTCAGGCATATAAGCATGAAAATACATTTTGAATTAGGTAACTCACTCAGTTTATCAATTTAATATAATATCTAATACTGGCCCATGTGAGTAGGAAGACTAGTTAGTAAAGGGTTCATGGAATCTCAAGGTTGTATTAGAGGGTGGCTTTTTTCATTGTCATAGCAAATCAAACCTTACTAAACCTTATAAATGCATAATGTTCTAGTAAGTCACTTGTTTCAAGGAGCATCAGAAAGCAGCATATAAATGATGGTTGCATGGTGGACGGTAGAAGGATTTGAATTCAACTTTTCATTCCAATTTAGGAATTGCTGAACCTTAGTTAATGCTTTAAGGTTGTACAATCCTTATCAAGTCTTCTTCTGAAGTTAAGACTTCCCATTCCTGCTTACCAGCAAGGCATGTCAGGAAACATGTTGTGCAGGATTTCCACTTTGGGAATAATGTCAATATATAATATATTGATTTATAATATGAATAGTTTAATAGTGGACAACAGCTTAGACATGGCGATAAAACATAATTGGCATTCTCTTTTATATAGCCATACAATCTAGAACAAGTTTTTCCAAGTTTAAACTCAACTACTTAAGAGCTGTGGTGGCACAGTGGTTAGAATGCAGAATTGCAGGCTAACTCTCCCCACTGCCAGCAGAACGATTCTCACTAGCTCAAGATTGTCTCAGGCTTCCATCCTACTGAGGTCGGTAAAATGAGGACCTAGATTGTTAGGGGCAATAGGCTGACTCTGTAAACCACTTAGAGAGAGCTGTAAAGCATTATGAAGCAGTATAAAATTCTAAATGCTATTTCTATTAGGCATGTTGAACCAAGGTAACATTACAGAACAAAGCTTGAAATTCATCTCTTTCAAATAAACCATAGTGTAGATTAATCAGTATGCATAATAGACCCATCTCTGTTTAATGAAGAACAAAAACAAACTTCTGGATCCCTCTTTAATCAGAACCAGAGAAAGGAACAGCAAGTGATCCATTTTTAAAATGAAGCATGTTCCAAACAGATTCAAAATTTTACACTGGCAGGGAAGTGATCTATACAGCATAAAAAATACCAACAAAAGAAGACATAGAAAAGATTCTGTTTTCTAAGAAGACATAGAAAAGATTGTAAACAATATGCTATTTTACACTGTATAGAACTAAGGATCCTTTAATACCCTATACAGATTCCCAAAGGCTTTCCAAAAAATTTCTTTTAAGCTACTTCCACAGTTAACTTAAGTCTACTATTTTTAATACAAATATTGTTAGCCTTTTACACCTGAATTTTCCTCTTCAGATTCTAATCAAACAAAAAAAATCAGTTTTTCAGATTCATTCCATCAAAATAAGCAACACAACCCTAACGGAACAGAGATGTCTCCTTCAACATTTAAAATAAATACATTAATAGATATAAATACTGCCTTGTTCAGTAACATAATCTTGGGATCAGTCCAAGACAGTTTTATTTTCAGTTTCTATGTTACAATGCACAAAAAAAGCTTAGGGACCATAGAGTAATTTGACAAAACAGGGAGTTAAAACTAATGACATGCTATTGCTAAATTATTGTTTCATAAACTGTTCACCAGTATGTTGATTCAAAAATAGTTCCATAATAGAAATATTCCTATGAACTACAATTTGTAGCCTACCAATTCAGCTTTTGTTAAACAAGAATACTTAATATTATGGCACTGAAACCAATTGAAAAGTTAGTATATGCTTTGGCAAGCACCAGTAATATTCTCAGTAGTAACAGCAGCAATCCCATTTCAGAAATAAGATCTTTAAATTCGAAAGAGAAAATCTGTTCAATAAAATTCATATTAGCAAGCATCATACAACTAAATAACTTTTTAGTTTTCTTCACATCCCATTGCACCAAACCTTGCATTGCTATTCCAAATATTGAAATAACTGAAATAATAGGCAGTAAGAGAGGCCTAATCATAAAATTTAATTATAATTGTAAATTAATTACAAACATATATCTAACTTTTCATTGCCATCTTTAAAAATCACACATGCTGCCTTCATATATTCAAGTTCTGTTATGTAGCAGCACTATTGCCCACTCAGTAGGAAATAGATAAATAAAATCCACCAAACTTGATGGAGAAGACAAATTGGATGGAGGAAACCAACTATCAACTCTTTCCAAATACTGGTAGCTTTTATACTTTACTGGAAGATGGAAGACGGGAGAAAGGGAAATGAGATTATATTGAAAATATTTCTCAATAGTTTTCTACAATAAACATGCAGGATCACAATTCAAGGGGGAAAAAATAAATACACAACCATGTGGAATATGAAAAAAGAATGCAAGACACAGACACAATGGATATGTTTGCACTGTGCTCTTTTAATTTTTGAAATGCCTTACCAGTTTATTTTTTAAAATTTACATATATCTAACCTTCTACTGGCAATTCCACATCTGTTCCTTCACTGCAATCGGAACCTTGGTTGCTCCCTTTAGACAAATATAAACATACCATCATAAAAAAGTGGAGGATGCTAATCAACACTTGAAATTTCAGGATTACTTTCTTAAATAATAGGCTGAGTTTTATGGCACATTGGCACACAGCCTCCATCAGGATCACTGCAAACAGAAATCTATGGGAAAAGTCAATCAAAAATGAAAATCCCAAAGTACAGTATTTAGGTCATTGATAATTTGGAAGAGTTCTCTTCGCATAATCCAGATAGTATAATTTTAAAAAGAACTGTGGGGAATGGATGAAAGCATGTAGCTGGGAAAATATATACATTTTCCCGTTATATTCAACAGATTTCCTTTGTATTATTGAATTGCTAACCCTTCTAATTTGCCAATATGAAGGGTTAGAAAATATGGAAAACAGAAAAGTGTGCAGAAAAAGTCATTCAAAAAGGTCTCTTTATTCCCCACAAATGGAAAAAGGAGGAATACAGCAGCTGTAAGCAGAAACAAAGTTTCTGAATGAATCCAAAATAGAAAAGTAATGAGGGAGAGAAATCACTAGTCTATGTACCCGTGATTCAGGCCATGGATCTGAAATCAAATTCAGACGGAGTGTTCTGACAAGCAGGATATGATACTGTGGCATTAATGTTGTGAGAAATAGTACCATGATAATGAACAAGTGAATTGCTATACCTGTGTAAGACTTTGCCATGGCGATTTTCTCATCAATCGCCGAAGTTTCTGAAGGACCTGCTTTGTAAATAAAGACAGCCATAAAAAATCACCAAGATTTTTCCATTTCCATTATGAGAGCATGCTGAGCTGAATCAAGCAATTACAGAGGAAAAAATTCCTGTAACGGGGGAGAGATGTTGAACAATATTTAAACCACTATTAATGGTTAGCATGAACAAGTTCCAAATGCATCTACAGCCTTCTGCCTCTGTCATTTGCATAAAACACATACCACCCCATGTGTTTTTGTGATGTACTTTCAAGTTGCAATGAATTGTGCGGTTTAACATGAGAAGTCGTGAGTTTTGTGTAATCCAGAAGGTTCCCGATTTTCTTTTGAACAATCCATAGATGAATCACTTTCTATCTGGATTTCTGCAGCACTCTCTAAATGGGGCTCTCTAGAATACGGGCGGCAGTGGCACCCTCGAAGCTTCCAAGTAAAATATGGCTTCCAGGCAGCTTCATTGGTCCAGAAGGCAGCAGTGCACCAAGATTCACCCACGTAACCCCACTGCTGAGCAAGCTGCATTGGCTTCCAGTAGGGTTTCAGGTGTCATTCAAGATGTTGGTTATCAACTGTTAAACTCAATAAAGCAGAGAGGTTGTTTTGCGGAATCGCCTGTCTCCAGTAACTTCTACCCATCCCACCAGATCTTGCTCAGGTCACCTCAATGAAACAATGCAATTGTGCTGGATCCAGGAGATACACCTTCCTTATCATGGTATCCACTCTAAAGAGCAACCTTCCTTCTGTGATCCGGATGGCTTTGATTCTGCTGGCCTTCCAGCAGGCTATGAAAACTTGGCGATTCTCTTAGACATTAGGGCTGAGTTGTTGGGTGAAGCATGTTTGGGATTCTCAGTTTTTTGTGAGATATTTCAGCTCTTATATCTATTATATTTGCTATTAATTATATTTTTAATTCAGCCTTATATTGCTTATATTGTTGTTACCACTCAGAATTATTTGTCTCAGATGAATGGCCATATACATTTTCTAAATAGGTGTTAGGAGTCAGAGGAGTCAAAGGAGGAGGAGGAGGAGGAATGGGCACAGTCTCCCTCTCCTGGACCATCTTTCCTGGCAGTGCCTCAGCTTCCCATGGAGGAGCAGCAGGAACAGCAAGAGAGCAGCCAGGA
>JANHGC010008571.1:383696-399565 GCA_027560395.1 Boaedon fuliginosus
GTTCTAAGGTCCCACCACTGCTTATCTTTTGCTGTGAGAGATGTGACTTTTCTGGCACCAGGACAATTGTACAATTACATGGTTGTGGAGGTATTGGTGTTGCTATTTTTCTTAGTTGTACCATACAATTTTATTACTAGTTTTGCTTTTATGATTATCAGTACTGGTCTGCTAAATTTCCTGATAAAAGAAAGGATGTGCTTAGAATACAGATGTTGTGAGGTTGAATATAGCAAGGGGAGCAGAAGTCCACACTTTGCACCTGCAATACAAACCGAAGGTTATGATTCCTGACGGCAACAATTGAACTAGGATTCCTGCCTTCTGATAAATTTCAAGGTTGAATTTTCTCAAGTAAAGCTTCCTTTCAGGTAACAGTCTACTTCTTGGTGCTGTTGTTTAGATGCATTTTTAACTGAAGAAATGCCCTGTGAACTACTAGTGGCCAGCCCCTATTCTAGCTAAATCTTAATTAGGATGCAAGGGTAAAACTACCACCACCGACACACTGATGATGTTGAAAATCTCAATTAGAATTAATGTAAGTGATGATTAAAAAAAAGAAAATAAATGGGGAAGGGCAAAAAAATCAAGTTCATCAGGACACAGAGAATGAAACACCTGAACACAATTTGTACAGCAGAGCAATAAGAGGCTGTATTTTCAGCCTCTTATTGCTCTGCTGTGTAGCCCGTTATCTAGATTCCTGCCAACCTCCTCCACAAACACAACATGTTAGCATAAGAATGAGGCTTACAGCCTTAAATCCCCGTCTATAAAATGGGAACAATTTAGAGTTTGCATTATATGAAAACATTTCCTAAGTTCCTTTTACATAGGGATAAAGAGCAGTAAAGGGACACAACTCCATCTTGAGGACGTCTCTGTTTGGCTCACGGAGCATACCCAGCTGAAGCAGTTCTGTACATCAGACTTGAATAAACCTACGATGCACGGGCCTTCCTCCCCTGTTGACAACACGTATTGCTAGAGGAAAGAAACAGCGATCTTACAATTTTAGTTAAAATTGTAAGAATTGTATGCCACCCAGAGTCACTTGGCTGAGATGGGCAGCTCTAGAAATTGAATAAATAAGTAAAGACCAGCTGGATGAGAAGGTGAGCATGCTTTCAAAAGGGGGAGGCCAAAGAAGCCATCTTGGCGAACTTCAGTTACAGGACTGGGAACTGCTGATATATATCCTAAGGAAAGGAAGGCAGGCGAACCACCTGTTCTGCTGATGGTAAAATGGAATAATTTAGAGCTTTACAATCCAAATGAAGCCAGGTGTTCTTTTGAAAACAATTTAAGGCACAAGACATTTACATTCATCAAACCCAAGGTATTCATATTCTTAGACTTCAAGGATTCCAACTCCAATATTCCTAGATCTCTGTGCCCAGCTATATACACCAAATGTTTCCATAAAGGTTGAATACATACAAGAGAAATGACTGCCATATTCTTAAAAAATGGAAGTGGTATTTTAAATTCCACCCTTTGGGCCTTAACATCTGAAGACAAATAGAAGGTAATGATGTTGGGGAGGAAAGCCAAGAGATTTGAAAAAAACAAATCAATATTTTTTAAAAAGGGAGAAATACTGCTACCAGCACTGAAGTCATCTCTGGAATCCCATCCACCTCCTCTCGATTCCCGCAGACTTCCTCCGCCCATGCCTAAAAAGAAAGTCACATGGGTCAATGGGGAAGACGGGAAGTTCTAGAAGGTTCCACACCCAATGGTCAGGAATCCCCCTATTTTAAATCAGTGCAATCCTTGCATCCATTTAAATCTGGCAACTGTACTCTGCAGGAGAATGTGGCTAGATTAGAGGCAGAACTGTTACCTGAAAATCTGGGAAAGGATAACAGTTGTTAAAGAAGGGGCAATAGCCAGGTGTAATTCAAGCTTCAATTAAGAAAATGTGTGATGAGCCAGCATCCCCAGAATATCAAAGTTGAAAGAAAGTTTATCTCAGGTTTGTGAGTTAAGCTGCAACACACAATCGTTCAAAACCCTCTGTTATGAAGATGGAAGCGAGGCCTTTTTCTGCAAAACCCACACAGCCAGTTAATCAGTTGCTGTTGGGGTATTAAGTATTAAGCCTCATCATCAATGTATCTACTTAAGTTATGAAGTAGAGTATTAAGTCCAAGAAATTGCCAAATAAACCCATTCCCTTTTATTTAACAGTGCTGTCAACCACAAATAATTCAGCCCTGCACTGAATCCATGATTTCAAGAACATGGTAATGCAACTGATCCCTTAGTACAGAGGAGAGCCTTGGAATTCATGTTGCTGCCTCCTTTTTACTACAAGACAACAGACTTGCAATCCTATTAGAAAAGCCCAAGCTTGTAGATTTCCCCATCTGCAGAAGCCATATGGATTTGATTAATATGTAGAGTCTTCTGAATCTGGATGGGTAGGATTGCAGCTCTTTAGAACAAGGAAAGAAAACCTTTAGATGGTTTTGCCTAAGCAAGATCAGGGTTTTCTTTTCTTTTTTTCCTCTTAAGATTTTGAGGGGAATTTAGTTATTTTTTTTCCTAAAAACCTTCCCTCGGTTAAATTATTTGAGAGTTATTAACAAAAAAACAGGTCTTCTAGTCAACTAATCCCTTCATTTAGATGTTTCCCACTTCACAGTGGTGCAGAAAAATGCCACCTATTTTTGACAGTTATGGTAGAGGCAATTCCAGGGGGCACATGCTGCCCTGGGATCTCGGTCTGCCTTGGAACAAAAGAGACAGGGGCATTAGCTGACTATTTTGGAACAGCTTGCCAATTGTTCAAGGAAGTTCAGAGGTTAATTTGTTCTCTCAGAGAAAGTTTACCTGCTAATTTCTATTTCAGAATCTCAATATTTAATATTTAAAAGTAATTAACATGTGTATGTAAGTGACACTTGTATGTACTATGAGACCCAAGAAATTCTTTTGATAATCAATCAATCAGCAGATCTAAAAGTTCTATTAAACTGTAACATACTTATATTTGCCTTCTAGCCAAAGCAAGTACATAAAGAGGAAGAAACATTAAGTCCTCTTTTATGGAGACAAAATATAGGTGATTCTACATCCAGATCTCCAAATATAAGTATGATTTGGATGTAAATCTGGATGTAGAACAGACCAAAAACCTGTTTTTTTTCATAGGTTTCCAAGCGAATTCCAATACAGGAGAACAACCAGGCTACCAAATCATAGCATTGTCCACTTCAAAGTGATTCCAAAAAGATGCTTCGGGGTATGCAGGCTGTGAATATAGTACACAAGAATTGGTGTCTTTTACCAATATGTCTGCAGTGCCTTTTTGGAACCCAAAGTGAAGCACAGCACAAACTCCAAAGAATCACAGAACAGAAAGGGCCCTCAGAAGCTACTTAGTCCAATTCTAGACATAGGAAAATAATTGTGCCCACATGTCTAGGGTAATGTCTGCATATGTACAAAAACCTACAATTTCAGGAACAGAATGTTCTGGAAAACGTGGGATATTTTGTTTCTTCTCTGAATTCTGCATCCAAATGGGCATGGACTGGAGGAAAAAGAATTTCCCGCACTTTTGGAAAGTTCTGTTACTGGAATGATCGCTTTTGATTAAGAACCTCCAACAATCCCTAGCAAGCTGTCCCACTGTTCAATATAATTTTTTTTCTTCCTAATGTCTAGCTAGGATTACATTTAAAGTAACTGAAGCATATGAATTAAAATTCCAAAACAGGTCTTAGTGGTCACTTAGTGAGCTTTTAAAGTTATGACAGACCTATGGAAGAGGGGGGTCTACTTGTGACCCAGATTCGAGGTTCTGATGGTTGTCCCCTCCCATGTGGTCAGATTTGGCACCTGGGCCACACTGACTGTTTTGCAGCATCCCTGAGTCACATGACTGTGTTTTACAATGGTTTTTGCTAAAAAAAAACAACCAACGTTTACTTCCAGTTCTCAGCAAAACCATGCCCATAATGAGACTTGGCCAAGGACTATCTGAATCCAGGATGACTGAGAACAACATACTCTATCACTGATTTGACAGTGCTTCGCATTATCACGTTCTGTAACTTTGCCTCCTTTACCACTACTGGATCAAAACGGACAGTGAACATCTTAATAATTTTAGTTTAATTAATTTACACTATATTCACTTTGCCACTTCTTTCAGTCTGCTTGGAACTTCTTCCCTTGAAGTTCTTATTAGCAATAAAATGTTCCTAGAGGATGTTCATTATCCTCTAAACTAATGCTGAGGGGAAGCGCTGTATTTTTTTTTAATGCCCGTGTATCCCAAGATTTCCACGGAAGGACCCCCAGGTGTCTTGTGAAGGGTAGGGATTGTTGAAGCTTTATGAGATTATTTTTTTGTAGCGCATCCAGTTGCTAATATTTCCTTAATGGTATGAAATTATCTGCCCGGCTTTGAGGCTGCATCTTAGATCATTTCCTGTATTTTACTAGAAGGCTCTTATATCTTCCATATAATGCTGGAAGACTGCCAGTGTTGCACTGCTGACGCTTAACGCTACACACAAAGACATGCCTGCTTAAGGTGGCATTAATACAACCATTCCAATTTGCAGTGCGTAAGAACAGCCATGCAGGACGTCACCTCTGTCATCTGGACCGCCACCTTTTCTGAAACCGAAGCCACCTTTGTCTTGTTTCCTGCCTTCAGCTATGTCTACTCGGAGCGACCGGTCGCCAAAAAGCTGTTGGGTTGAATAAAAAAAAGGAATAGTTTCTGAAGTAGATTACAGATAACAGCGGCTACCTCTGTTCAAACTACATTTCACAAGAATATTATACTTACTGCTCCATCAAACGTCAGAGCTTCTTTAAGTGATTCAACCTCATCAAACTCTACATAACAAAATCCTGAAATGTAACAAACAAATAAATAAATATAAATATATGTGAGAGTCAGTCTGGTGTGGTTAAGGTGCCAGGCTAGATACTGTAAGACCATGAGTTGTAGTCCTATCTTAGGCACAAAGCTAGCTGAGTAAATTTGGATCAGTCACTCCCCAGTGTAGAAAGAAGGCTATGATTAACTACTTTGGAAATGTTGCCAAGAAAGCTCCGTGGAATTAGCCAGGCAGTCACCAGAACTCAAGATGGACTCAAAACGGTGTGAATGAATGCATATACACAAAAATAAAATCAGGAAAACCGCTCTCATTTTGGCACTGGAAACTAGGTGTGCACATATGACCATCGGTTTACCATTCTCATAAAACTGATTTGGCTCCTTGAATTCTGTCACCCAACAATTTAACTTCCTGATCTGAAATACAGATTATAGAAAAAAGGAAACACAAAAATGTTTGTTCTAGACTGGGATACAAAATGTTTTATATTTGGAATGTTTCCAAGGTCGGCTTTAGTACAGCTTATAGGAAACAATGATAGGATACATTTATTAAGACCAAAGCAGCTGTTCTGTATTTGAAACAGCTATTTTAAGATAAAAAAATTCTGCCTACTTTAAATTTGTTCCTTACATACATTTTTCTTACAGGTAAGATGAGAAGCCCTTTGCTAAGTCTTCTGACATGAAATAAGCAGCTACTACTGAATGTGCATGTATTTGCAGTTAAGTTTAAAAGTAGGGAATTTATGTATCATGGGGTAAAACTGTTATGCTGTTTATGTTCTCTAGAGCTTGTTTATTTTCCTGCAGATGTTTTATTGTGTCCCCACAACAACCTTGTGATGTAGGCTGGGCTGAGTGACATCTAAGTGACCTAAAGTCACCCAGTGAGCTTCTGTGCCTACGGGTAGACAAAGAACCCATGTCTCCTTGCTCTTAATCCAACACCTTTACCAAAACACATAACCTTTTATTAGCAAAGAGATGGTTGGGCATGCAGGAAAACCTTGTTTATCTTGCTTATTTCTATTAAGGTTTTCAGCTGGTCATACCTTTACACAAGCAATTCTCCTGCATCTCCCTCACTCCTGCAGCAGGCATTTTCTGTGACCAATCAGCATCTTTATCTTCAATGGGTTATTTTGGGAAGAGCTAAACTGCTGCATGAGGTTCTCTCCCTAAAGATCACAATCTATGCTACCAGCATTAAGGTTTTCCCTGGAGATGCTGGCTGATAGATCCCCATGGTCCAACTCGAGTTATGTAGCTACCACAAAGTACATTTATCTGTATCATTCAATTATGAAACATTTAAAATGAGTACCTCAAAAGTTGGCATAATTCTAATGCTATGGTAGTGGCCCCTAGAATCCCTTTAAAGATACAGACAATTGTATTCTTTAATTTGACAAAAAGAGCAAGTTATTAAATACATGGGAATGCTTTTATTTTCTATATCTAAACATTGAAGCTACGTTACAATTTACGTTATGAACTTAGATTTTTATTTTCCCCGTCCACTCTTTGGAACGTGCTTTCTGACTTACCACAGAAAAGCAAAAGATGGTCCTCACGCCAAACACATGTGCACATCCACACAAAGGCACACTCGATCTCACACCTTTGCTCTACAAAGGAACAGCTACCATAACCCCAAAACTTTATGATAAGGGATATAAAGCCACCTACCTTTAAATTTATCTGTCTCTTTGTCTCTGACTAGTCGCACACTTCTTACGCTGAGTTCCTTAAAGATGGCATCAATATCTCCTTGAACTGTGTTGAAGGGGAGGTTACCAACATACGCTGTAAAGGGGGGCTCTGTTGGAAGCTCTTTCTGTTTACGTGAACCAATGGCGGAGCTGCCACGAGACCTGTTGACAAGGGTAGGATTATAATTCACACCTGAGTGCTCCCTGTGGGAGTAGCAGCTATGGCACACTTAGAAAACTCAGATATGGAGAAGCACTTTTGCATCAAGCAGCTAACCTTGAAGCCAGGTAGAGCTCACCTGTGGCTTGCAGACCCCCAAGCATCTCATTAACCATTCCTAAAGTCTAAAAATGTACATCAGTATAAAGCCAGACCACTTACTTTGGTAGGGTTTTAAAGAGCAAAGTTATTGCCTTAAACTTTGCAGTGGGTTACAGCACACTTGCACCGCTCAAAGCACTTCCTTCCAAATCAGATAATTTTCACTGTTTCCGCCCTTATTTTAGGAATAAAATCACCAGAGAGGCTTAACGCATCCTTTTTCCCACTTGACCTCCCATTCCAAAAATGGGAAAGTTAAGTTCAATAAGGTCAGCTTTGACTATTTGGCAGTATCATGACACCAGCCACCCAGATGGGAATCAATGAGGAAAAAGGAGCTTCCCTCCCCTTGCCATAAATAGGGATACCCAAACCCTTCAGCTCATCAGCCCCTTCAGGTTGCTCATTGACACACACACCCCACTATATGTAAATGCTTTACTAAACACTATTTTAACTAATAGTTCTACAAATAACAACACCAACACCTTGGATAGCTCCACTGAGCCTTAGGAATCTATACTGACCAATTACAAGAACCCTGCTTTAAAACACTCAACGGCAATTTTATTTTTAGCCCAGAACAAGTGAGATGATACATCTAGCAGTCGTATTCCCCAAGAAACATATAAAATTTAGGTATTGTAAAAAAGTAACAGTACAAAGAAACATGATTATATTGTACCGTACAAAATGTTATAAGCTACAGAATTAATGTAAGGAAGAGCAACCCTTATGCTGAGCAAGTTACAATGAAATATAATTGACAGAGAAGGGAGAATTCAACAGCAGTTCAGGAGGAAACATAAGGTAATCTGAATTAAATTACGAGAAGTTTTTGTTTAGCGACTGCCTCATTTAGCGACTGTTCAATTATGATGGTGATAAAAAAGTAACTTTATCACCAATGTTTGCATTTCTGATCATTGCAGATATGTAAAACAAAGTGATAACATTAGCAGAGTCATGATTTTACTTAGTGACTGAGCTGCCAGTCCCAACTGTAGTAGTTAAATGAGGACTGCCTGTATGCTGCCTGATTAACTGGTAATTCATATTCAGATTAGTTAGACCTAGGTTAGTAACATGGTATCTGTCACATTCTTTACAATGCAATTTCTTCCTCTTTAAAAATGAGGAAGAATTTTGAATTTCTTTTACGATAGAGTGGGACAATAAAAGGAATGCTGAAACCTGTAACTTTAACCCAAAAGTCCCACCTCAGCTGTTTCAACATGTTATCTAAGGTATAGTGTGCCAACATTTTTTCTTCATTCTTTGGTGGCTACTAGTTTCGCTAATGAAACAAATGGATCCAAAATCCACAAAAACATATGGGGATGCAGCGACCATCTTGGAGAAAAACAAGCTCCTCGAGGAACATGAGATTCCATGAAAATAATTTAAGGAACATGTATTCATATTACAGCTCCTCTTGCTTTCACTCATTCACTCATGTTTTAGTCACTTCTGGATTGGATTATGAAATGCACTTTACATGAGGCGGTCCTTAAAGATAATCAGGAAGCTGCAATTGATCCAGAATGCAGTGTAGCAAAAGACTAGAATAGGATTAAGTCTGATGGTTAGTAGTAAGGTCATTATGGCCCTTTGGTAGAAAGGTATGATGTGCTTTATGTTCCTGCTTTTTTGGGTTTTGCAGGGAACCGCTTATGATTATTGTGTGATATAGGCAGTGATAAAGTCTTTCAATACATAAATACATAATTAGCATCTAGGAAGTATCTGTCTCCTTTTCACCGATTGAGATGAAATAAAATATATTTTATTGCTAGACATAAACCAGTTGCGCTATGCAAAAGTGGACATTTAAAAAAAAATCTGTCGTGAACAGTTAATGACAGAACCTTTCATGGGAGTTTAAATATGAACACACATTCTCCTCTTGTACAAGGAACTATTCCTGGTTGTGTTTCTTATATTCATTGGCCAAGGCCAATGTGAAAAATTAAGGTTTTGAGAGATTCATCTTCTTCTCACCCTTGGAATTAAATATAGCCATAACACTATCACCTTCTTGCCTACAGCTGTCTTTTTTCTTTTTTCTTTTTTAATACTGTGTTTTTTATTGTAAGCCGCCTCGAGTTCCCCTTGATTGGGGAAATGAGGCGGGGTATAAATCCAAATAAACAAACAAATAAATAAATACAGCTGTAGTCAATGCAAATGATAGCGCTCTGTACAACATTTTGCAAAATATAACTATTCACTAAGCAGTTCATTAAGCAGTGAATAGCAGTAACTATTCACTAAGCAGTAGTTCTCTAGCAACTACAGTAAAAAGCAGCCTTGGAGATTTTCTGGGGATGATTAAATGCCATGACAGAACACCTGTGATTCCTCCAAAGTTTCTCAAATAAATTTCCTGAACTTCCAATAAAAATCAACAACTGTGAACAGGTTTTGTGGCAAGTTCACAAGTTTCTACTGTTATATGAGTCAGAGAAAAAGGCACAGCACATTTCAGAGTGCACTCTGGAGTGATTTATGGCAAGGATTATATTTACAGATACATTTATTTCCAGGACCTCAGAGCAGAGCAAGGACCTCTAGAGCAGCGCTCTCTCTCTTTCTCTCTCTCACACAGACATACACACTTAGTAAGGCCACTTGTCTCAGGTTTAAGAACTTGAGGGGTTATTTCTAACACCAAGTGTAATCACTGAAAGAAAACAAATCTCAGAATCTACAACAAAGTTCCAATAATGGATGAGCAACGTCTCAAGAGTATCCCAAAGTTTTGAAAGTATCCTTCTATGCATATTGATTAACTTTGTATGTAACTATACTTCTATGCGTATTTACTGAATTAATTCACAGCTAAGCATGGACTGATACTAAAATATTATTTCCAATTTTGGCGGTCATGAAAAGAAGTCTGACAAATCTAGCAGATCCAGAAGAGGTTGTCAGTGAAGAGTCTCTAAATAGCTGAAATCCTGTGAAAAACTGAAACAGCTTTTAAGTTTAGTTTAGAATAATGTAGTTTAGAGAAAAGAAAGGTCTCCAAATGCCTGAATGGCTGTTATTAATAATGACATGAGAGTTCTTTAAGAATTACCTGGGGGGGATGATTTGAGCAAGACTAAAAGTAGCTTTTATTTATTTATTTATTTGTCACATTTATAGGCCGCCCAACTCCCGAAGGACTCATCTGAAGAAAACAGTATATGGAAGACATTCTAGGAGTTGGGCTGCATTTCTTCCAAGGGCTGGTCCAGTTCTAAAATTTAAAGTAAAGCATTCATTTCCTATTAATTTTTCATGCAGGGAAAAGAAAAGAAAAAAACCCGAGAAAATAGAGCTAGTGATAAACAGCGCCACTGTGGACATAAAATGCCTTGAAGTATGCATGTTTATGACAGTTGCCCTCAACATCCAAGATGCTTTATGCATTTTCAACTAAGTTGAGTCAAGAATGGATCAAAGACATATGGGATACTCAACAAAATGGGACTGATATGAATATTGTGGTGGCACAGTGGTTAGAATGCAGTACTGCAAGCTAATTCTGCTGACTGCTAGCAGTTTGGCAGTTCAATTTCCACTGGCACAAAGATCACGGCCTTCCATCCTTCCGAGGATATTGAGGAGCCAGACTGTTGGGGGCAAGATGCTGACTCTGTAAACCACTTAGAGAGGGCTGTGAAGCATTGTGGAACAGTATTTAAGCCTTATTGCTGTTGCTATAGAATGATTTTATTCTGAAACAAAGTGGCAGCATTCATTTTATTGACTAACTTAATAGGCTATGAGTTAGGAATGAAGAGTGCAGAAATCCATCATTGTGAAAGGTATTTGGAATGACAAGGTAGACTGACCATCTGGTTCTGTCAGTTGGGAGTTCATGGCCAAGTTGTTGACAGGCAAGGCAGTTAAAACATGACATGCTAGCTACATGTTATTTTATATATATTTTAGAACAGAAATAGTCAAAGCTACTGGTACACTTCCATACGGTTAATCATTAGATCACCAAGGATTTCTGATTTGTCAAATAATAAAAGAAATACAAGAACTTTTGTCGGCCACTTCTGTGCTAATTGTTAATCTCCTAGACTCTAGTTTAGGCGGCTCTATTTGAATATTGAACAGGCTCAATATTCCTCAAAATATAAAAGACAGACATATTAACATGGCTGCCTTTGACCATATGTCGGTGTTGCTCTGCTAGGCAGTTTTTGAACTATATCTGAATTACTATAAACAGAACCCTACCATATATAACCTGAGAGAAAGATATACACTTGTATACGTACATCCCTTCTTTAGTCTCTATATAATGTAATGATCAACTGCTATTATTTCATGAACGATCATTTTGTTTCTGCTCAGAATACAAATATGGTATTCCTTACTTGGCTAGTTACATGAAGAATAGCTGCCTGGAGTCTTAAAAAAAAATAGAAGATTCTAGAACCACAACAGATGACCAAATTCCAAAAATAATTATAGAATATAATACTCCTATGATATATTCTGCCATTGCAAACGCTACTTAAATTTCAAAGAAATACTACATGAGAACAAAATTAGTATTTTGTAAGAATAATGTTGGATGAAGGCAAAGAAGGAAACTTCTCCAGCTAGGATCTGAACATATACTGTACTAATAAAACAACAATAAAACTAATAAATCATTTGATCATTTCTAATATTGTGCATCCTAAGTTTCTTCTCACCTGCATTAACACAATTGACTTATCTAGAAAATCACACAAGATTTCATATATGAATCAAAAGCACCTGAGAAAACGTGCTTGCAATCTTAACTGTGGGTTATTTGTAATGTGATAGCCACCAATAGGGCCTTTTTAGTGGTGGCATACTGATTACAGAATTGCCTCCCAGAAACAATAAATGGTGCCCATGTCATTTCATTTCTAACCAAGTTTGAGATATGCTTGTGCAATAGGGTAAACACTTTTGGGGGGGTCAAAATTATCTTGAAATGTGTACTGACTAAAAAGAAGCAAAGGTAACTTAACTTTCTCCAAATCTCATCCCAACACAAGTAGTCCTTGTTTAATAACTTGAATTGGGACCATAATTTCATCAGGAGTCATTAGTTGAAACATGATACACTGCACCACTTAGTGAACACAATTCTGGTAGTCCCGGTTGTGGCCATTAGGCAAGGACCTCATACTTTTCCTGCCCTGCCACACTTGCCTCCACTTCAACTCCCCCCACCATAGAGCTTTCCCCTTCCTCTGCCCTTTTGGCCCCTCTGCCCTTTGTTGCCTCATACTCTGTCTTACAGATGATCTTCACCATCTTCTTCCTCCACTGCTGATGTGCACCCAGAACTGACGCAGATGCCCCACGAAGGGCCAGACAATGGGAAGAAGACAGCAAAGATCAGCTGGGGAGAGCAGGGGCATAGGATGGCATAGGACAGCAATGGGAAGATAAGCAGGTGTGAAAAGGTGAAGCACTCTCTGGTCCTTAAGCAACGGCTTCCTGTATGCCCTACCTTTTAGTACAGGGGTGTCAAACTCATGGCCCGTGGGCCGGAGCGCTGGCCACGCCCACCAATTTTAGTGAAGGGGAAAAAAAGTCGCAATAGGTCACGTGACGACGCAAGTTTGGCACCTTTGTTCTAGTAGTCCAAGATCTCCCAAAGAAAGAAGATGGCCGAAATATACTTGCAACTCCCAATACAATTTTGGCACCAATAATAAAAACATTATGAGTACAGTTGACTATATGAACTCAAGTGATAATAATAAATATAATTATAATTAATTTTGAAATTCTCTTATAAAAATAAAGGGAACTTAATTGTGAAATAACAACAGGGTAATGTGGATATTAATTTTGTTTGTTCCCAGGAATTACTAAGAGAAATATGGAATAGGTACTACAGCTCATTGAATTTTGCTTATAATGGCAAATTTTCACCTACGAAGTCATTTGAGGAACGACTGACCCAGCTTAAATTATTATATTTGGGGTGCATTATGCAGAAATCCAGCTCCCTTTGAATGGTGAAAAGATAGAAGGGAAGAGAAAAAGAAAATAACCAGCATGAAGTGCATGGACTCCTATATGGTGGTGATGGATGCCCTATTGAAGATGGGAAGGATCAGACTATGGTAGATCATCCTGGAGAAAATCTATCTATGTGGTCACTAAGCACTGACACGAATTTCATGTACATAAACAATCAGTGTTTGATTTTATCAAGCTGACCCAATTCCTTACTCATCATTTGACAAATTCATGAACTGAAAGTAAACACAAAAGATGAACCACTATTTCTACTCCATTATTCAACAAAAGCAACATTCTGAAATTTTGTTACATCCTTGGAATCAAATATAAGCCTGCCACCCTATTCTCAAAGGAAATCTTTTTCACTCGTTTCATCTTCTTTCCTTCTTCTGCACAATCATTATAAATGACAGGTGCTGTGGGAAAATAATTTTGGAGAAACCATGATCAATACTGATTTTGACTCTAAATGATCTGGCCAGTTGGCAAAAATTGGGAGAAAATTATAGGTACCAAACATCCAGGTGGTAAAGAAGATACGCATAACTTCTTATATGTATCAAGTATTTGATCTAAACGTGCCAAAGGCCTTTTCGGAAAGCAACAGGGAATGAGGAAAAAGAATCTCAGCCTCGCCAAACTCACAGAAATATGAACTGTTACTTAGATTCTTAAACTACTTCTACACTACAAAAAATGCTCTTTATTTACCAGCAACCTTTAATTTTACTTTTTCATATAAAAATGCAGGTAACAACAATTCTGATTCTACAACCCCAAATCCTTTGTTACAGTCCCCATTCTTATTTTATATATGAAATTTGTTGCTTTATCCTACAGAATCACAATTTTCTTCAATCTCTTGATAGCAAATTTCAGGGGAGGATAGATATGTTATGCTTCTTAGCCAATAAAACAGTTGCAATTTATTTTATTCAATTTATATGACTGCCCATCTCAAACTAGTGACTCAGAGTAGTTAACCATAAATAATAAAAAAGGAACAGCTGAAAAGACCAAAATGTACAAAATAGACAATCAGCAGTCGGGATAAAAAAACAACCATCAATTCAATTATTTCAAGTGCTCCAATCAACACTTCAATCTCCATGCTGGGGACATTGCCACATCTTCAAATCCTTGTGAAAGATCAATATAGCTGGGCCAATCTGACTTCTGGAGAGATAATGCACAAGACAGGTGCCATGGCAGAAAAGGCTTTCTTCCTGGGTTTTGACAGGCGGCACCTTTTAATGGGCTGGACTAGTTAAATGACTTTCCCGTCTGCCTTGATGGCTAGACATGAACAAAGAGAGGTTGGCTTGCAAAGAATTTGGCCCCATGCCATGGAAAGCTTCCTAAGTGACCACCAGCAACTTGAACTGAGCCCAGAAACATTGTCAACCAATGCAGCTCACAGAGCAGGGGTGTAACATATAGTATAGATTAAAAAGCACCTGAAATTGTCCATGCTGCTGCATTATAAACCAGCTACATCTTCTAGTTGGTCTTTCAGGGCAGCTTTGGGTAGAGTACATTGCAATAATTCACCAGGAGGTAACTAAAGCATGGTGATTGTGAGGGGCAACTCTTGGTCCAGGAAAAAATGCAACTGGAGCAAAAGCCCACCTGGTCAAAACTGCAACTGTTCCTTAAACAGTTGTCCCCAAGGTGCTTTTTCAAGAGGCAACTGGACTTTGTTTTTCTTTGAAAAAGCGCCTTTGGGACAACCATGATCTGGATGAGTGAGAATCTCCACAGACATTTAGCTATGCAGTTTAGGATGAACACCCTTCGAATGGTGTGAGTATAAACAGATTTCCAGAAAAATTGCAGACTACAGGAACCATTTGTGCTTCAGTTTGAGATGAAGCACCTGTGGTCAACAGTGAAGGGACACAGGGCAGAAAATATCCTGTAGAAAAGCAGAGCTCCACAACACAGTCCTTCAGCAGTTCCAAGAAGGCTCCACACCCATTTGCATTACTCAGGTGACCCTGAGGACACAGATAAATCTCCAAGTGGCCTCAACGACTCTCTAAAACGATGCAAATGACCAGATGACTGCAAGTAATATAAATCCTTCCATTCCCCACCATCCAGTCAGAGCTGAAGAACCTTCTTGGATGAGAAGTGAAGTCTTCAAAGAAAAACAAGAAAGTTCAGTTCCCTCCTGAAAAAGCACCTTTGGGACAACCATGACCTGGATCTGAGAATCTCCACAGACATTAAACAGGAGTTGCAAATCCCCAGATTGCACATTGGGCTAATGACCAACCTATAAAGATGTAGAAAACTAAAAGGACTAGCTCAGAACCTCTGAAGTTACCTTTAATATCATCTCTATCATCCATCCAATATATTAAAACAAATTCTAAATGATTTTGGAAGAAGATACGTAGTTACTCAAAACTATGTTCCTGGGTTCCGACCATTCATTCAGTAACCATACCAAGTTAAAATGGCACTGAATGACTTATGCTGAGTCCTCATATTTCTGGCTGTTGCAATGTCCCCGTAGTCACATAATTACATGAAAGTGAGACTCAGTCATAAAATTGTAATTTCCAACGTTTCCTGCCAGTTTCCCACAAAGTCAGTGGGAAATCCGGAGGAAGTCCCAAGTTATGCTCAAGTGAAGTCCTCATATAATGGCTGATGCAGTCCTTGTTTAATGACAGCAATCAGGGCTGCCAAAATTGTTGTGGTTAGGCAACATGGGCACATGATGTGCTTTAATGACTATGTTGCTTGGCAACAGGAATTCCAGTCCCAATTGTTATAGCGAGCTGAGGACTACTTGTAAACAATAATAAGAATTACTATTCCTACCAAAGAATACAGTGGCACTTCTTATCTGTTTGTTTATTTATTTATTTATTATTTATTTTATTAGATTTATACCCTGCCTCACTTCCCCGGTCAGGGGGAACTCGAGGTAACT
>JANHGC010008571.1:399665-410810 GCA_027560395.1 Boaedon fuliginosus
CAGAATAATTTTACCTTTTGAATTTCATTAATTCAGGACGGCATACAATTTTTCAAAAACCCTTTGATGGTCAATTATTACAGTATCACTGGTCACTAGAATGTAATATTCAGCTGCCAATAAGGTATTAATTTTTAATTTCGAACGAACCAACAATCTATATAGCACCAATTGACACTTTCTTACTGGTATATCTTTCATTTAAAATCAAATCTAGTTTAATTTTGTTCTGTGCATTAATCAATTATGCACTACAAGTTCAAATAATTTCCAGTAACTTCCCACTTTTCTCTTAAGTTTCATACACATAAACATAACTGTTTTTCTTTCATTTGTTAATTCATCTTGTATTTTTCTTACATTCCAATCTTTATATAATAGTCATCACCAAATGGGCTTACAGATGTTGACCTCTGCATGTTACGGCATATTATTTCCCACCTTTATTATTCTTAAAAATAACTCAAGATGGCTGAAATGTCTAATGTTCCTTCCTCTTATTTTCTCCACAATAATCACCCTGTCAAATGGTGATTGAGGGACTGGCCCTACCTATATTTGACTTTAATGCCTAAGGCAGGACTAGAGTTTACAATCTCCTGGTTTATAGTCTGGTGCCTTAATTTTGTAACATCACAAGCGTCTTCCATCATGCACTGCGATTTTCTTCAGATTCACAATCAAAAGTGAGTTACATACATCACTGTACGAATAACCTTTCTCACTCAAAGGCCCCAAATTCTTTCTCCTGCCCTCTTCACTGGTTCAGTTTCCCATCCCACTCCTCTTAATTACTTGAAGGATGAGGTCCCATTCCTTTGAGCCCAAGCTTGACTATTCATTCATACCTCCTAATTAAGGAATGGGGCTTAAAAGAACAAATGGGCATTCACTTCCTAGCACGATTCAAAAACCCCTTGAAAACGAGCCTCTTTCCTTTTTTTATTCCAACCTTCTGACATTCAAACACCGCACCGAGATGTTTTAAATGAACTTCTCTCCCCAAGCATCCTCTATTTAGCGTCTAAAGTACCATCCACCCAAATTGCTGCTCTCCAGGTTATGCTGCTTAATTGCCACCACGTTATAAAGCACAGGCACCTTAGTTGGCGATTAGGTGAGTTGAAGGCAGTTAGTAGATTAAGGCTGCCTTACAGACACCTTTGCTAATTTCCCTTTTTGCCAGGCGACGACTAATCCACAGTGAAAGGTACTGTTATGATTATCTGGTAAAGACTATCGCCGTCGTTCTCCTGGACATTACCGAGCTTTCCTTCCCCCTCGGGACCCTCATGCTCGTCAACTTTAAAAGCCAAAGGTCCCCCCCCCCCTTGCCTGGTATTTTTAACCTTCCAGCCTTTGCAGAGGTTACTCGTTCCTAATCAAAACACACACGAGTCTTCGCAACAAATCCGCTCGGCCTCGTCCCTCTTCTTCTCCTCACATCACAATCCCCGCTCCCCCACGTCGCTCCCTCTCCATCGGGGGGCGAGGTCGCCCATGTCTTTCCCCCCCTCAGCCTCGGTGTCTTGAGGAAAGTCCATCTCCCTCATCCGCTGGCCGGAAGGAAGGGCCGTCTCCCACGTTTCCAGGTTGCCCGCCCCCAGTCCCTCTCACCCGCGGCCGCCCCCGAAGCTACTATAGGCCCGGTCGTCATAAGCATCGAAATCCGCCATTGCTGCCGCTCCTGCCGCCTCAGCCTCCCCCGAGCGCGAGCGAGCGCTGCAGGACCCCGCGCCGTTTATATAGCGGGCCAAACGGAGGGGCTGCCCGCCGTGCCGCCTGAAGCCGATGGCCTTGCTGCGCCTGCGCGCTTGCGGATTGGCGGCGGGAGTGCCCTCGGCGTTGCCTGATTGAAAAGCGGTGGGAAAGCGGAGCGAGGCATAAGTAACCTCATGAGACAGGAAGAGGTTTTCATTTTGAAAACCACCCAAGGCGTGGAGAGGCAGAGCACATGTCGGGGCTTGAGGTCGGGTGTAGGCTTTTCCCAGTTACCTGATCTAATTTAGAAAGCAGAGCGGGGGAAAAGGAAGCGACGTATTTATTTATTTATTTTTGCCAATCAAGGGCCAGTAAAGCACATTTTCGATAAAGTGTCTCGTTTCCCAGTTTAAAATGCACAGGCACAACATCAAGAGATAGGGATGTGTGTTACTGAATTCCCTCTGATTACCTCTACACGTACTTGCCTTCTCTTATTTATTCATAAAACATACCTCCTGTTTTCATCATTAAAAACGAGGGAAACAGGGATGACCCGTAAAGGAATAACTTCACTAAAATGGGATTGAAAAGGGAAAAGGAAAGAAAACCATCACTACCAAAATATATATACAAAAGAAGATGTTACTTACCCTTGGCTTGGAAAAAATAGTGTGATCCGTCACTGTATTTTGTGTTATATTTGTGCTTTTGCCTCATTCTCAGTTATGCAGGTTTGACAGTATACCTTAGTTTTGCATATAAAGTGATGTCTAAAGTTCAGAAGGATGGGAAAAAATACCTTAGTCGTTGAAATCCTGCTGTCAGTCATAGTAGACAACAATAGCTGGACTTTTAAAATGTATTCTTTTTCTACTGGAATGCTTCTCAAGATTGTGGCACAAAAGTATTGTCCTTTTCCAACAAACGTTAGGATTTATTTTAATGCAGGCCAATTCCATGCCTTGTTTTCAGCAGAATCTTGTGGGGCTGTTTTTGCCTATTGCTCAGGTTTTCAAAAATTAAAGCCATTTATCTGGGATGATTGGAGGATAACTGCTATCGTTTTTTAAAAGTCCCTCAAGCCCTGATTATGTCAGCAGGGGGGACCTTGGGGGTCCGGGGGAACCAGAGACATTCTGAGAGGGCTCTACTGTGGTTTATATTTTTTATCTCTCAGTGTGGTTTGTATACAATACTTTATGTTTTAAAAATAAATTTCTTTTTAATAATGATTTTTTAAATATTTAAATATTTTTATTGTTTTGTGAGATGGGTGAGTATATAAATGTAATTAATAAATAACCAAAAATAAATTGCCTGGGGTTGGGGTTTGAACTAAAACAGGGGTGTCAAACTCTATTTCATTGAGGACTGCATCAGGGTTGTGTTTGACCTGAGGTGGGCGTGGCCAGGGTGGGTGTGGCCAGCTTGACATCGCTCATGTTGGGGGCACCTGTGGTGGTCTGAGTGCTCTGCCAGGGAAAACAGGCTCCCAAGCTCTGTTTTTGGCTGTAATGGCCTCCTGCAACCCCCTGCCAGTGAAAACGGAGCTCAGGAGGGCTGTCTGCAGCTCTCCCGAGCTTCATTTTCACTGGTAGAGACACCATGGGCCAGTCCTTCGCTCTTTCTAGGCCTGAACTAAAAGATCTCCAAGGCCCCTTCCAACCTTATGATTTTATGAGGTAATGCTCTGGCATATAGACAGGTAGTCCTGGACTTAAAATAGTTCATTTAGTGACGATTCAAAATTACAACAGCACTGAAAAAAGACTATGAGTCGACCATTTTTCATACTTACAACCATTGCAGAATGCCAGGTCATGTGATCAAAATTCAGATGTTTGGTAACTGGTTCATATTTATGATGGTTGCAGTGTCCTGATGTCATGTGACCTTCTGAGAAGGAAGGTCAACGAGGAAATCAGATTCACTTAACAAAGATGTTGCTAACTTAACAAATGCAGTGATTCACTTAATAACCGCGGCAAGAAAAGTTGTAAAATGGGGCAAACTCATTTAACAACATACATTTTGGGCTCAGTTGTGGTCATAACTCAAGGACTACCTGTACTTTTTTTAAAGTAAAAGGGTAGTATATAAATCCACAAAAAAAATTGACTGAAGAAATAAATGGGGTTAGGTAGAATTCAGTCATAGGGAATGGACATCATCTTTTTTACATATTGCACAATACATGAATTCAGCCCCATGATTACTTATTGGTTAAAAAATATTTGACATGCCTTTGTAGTAGTTAATTTAAGATATTTTTAGACAATTTAATTTAATTTAAATATGAATTGGCTCAGTATATAGATTTTGTTATACTATGAATTGGCTGCCATTTTCCTTAAAACTCATATAAACTCTGATTTGAAAGACATAAATACAAATACTTTAAAGCTTGTTCATGGTCATCATTGCTACTTTAGATATTTTTCCCATGTTAAAAACTTCTCTTTGGCTGAAATTTTGATTCTAAATGTAACCAAGCAGTTTGGCAGTGATAGTTCTCTGAGCTGATTATGTATCTATACAATTAAAACATTGGGTATGTATAGTTTTATTAAAGCTTCTTGTTTAAAAAGAAGATAAAAACCAATAGAAAGTAATAGAAAGAAAGAAAAAAGAGGAAAAAATAAAAGAAAAAGAAAAAAGTGCAAGAAAAGAAGAAAAAAGTTCAAGAAAAATAAGACAGAAAAAAATTAAGTGGTTTCCAATATTCTTCACAGCAATTATAAATACAAATATATTTTATGTTCTCCCTCTAAAATTATATGTGACTCTTCTTTATATAATCTGTTCTATCTAACCATCAAAGTTTATTGTTTTCATTTTATGCAAAACCTCCATAAGAGGCTTTCAGTCATCAATAAATATAGATAATGTCTCTTCTCTAAATAATCAAATCAGTTTATCTATTTCAGAAAAACATGTCAGATTTACTAACCATTCCTCCTTAGTGGATAGTTTTAAATCTTATTTATGATATTATTTTTACATGTCTTTCAACCTAAAACAAAGTACACACAATATGACGTACTGTTTTGCATTTGAATATAATTTCTAAACCTTAAAACATCACAATCAACAAAATTTAAAGCAAAAAAATTGAGAGGGGGGGTTATATATTTGAAACTGTGTTAACACACAAGGGGAGGAAAATATCTGAGCAATCTAACTCAGATAAAAATGGGATTCTTTTAATCCAGACAATTCCAGTCAGCCTCCTGAAGGCAGGAGACTCCACTCTACTTTCCCACTAACCTAAAATTCCTTAGCAAAAGTGCAACGGGTATCAGAGCAATATTCTGTATTCAGTTCACAGGATATCAGAAATAAATCTAGCTATCATTTGCACCAATTGCACTTTTCCAAATATTCTTCAAGAGCAGACCCATCCAGAGTTCCTAAAGAATTAAATATGGATTAGTGAGACAATATGCTTTTTTAGAAAGGCACACAACTAGTGCAATGGTTGAAGTATTTTTTTAATTATATGGAATAAACTGGAGATTTATATACTACTGAATATGGGCAAAAGATATACCTTTCTTTCATAGAAATACTCTATTCTATGTCTGACCTTACATAGGGTGGAACCTGAATTGAATTTTTAGAGCTATTATCCAAATGATATATTTAAAACAGGTGCATTTTAATAAAAGTGGTCTTCCATTCACTGTCTTGTACTAATCGATTGCTGTATTGGATGACAGCTGAAATCTTAATCTCCAAGTTTAACACAATACTTCAATAAAATAACTTTGGAATGCAAATATTCAATAAAATAACTCGGGAGACAAATTATTCTGGAAATTAGTATCAGGGCAAAGTGACTCCGATCTTCGGAGAGTAAAACAAGGTATAGGAAGTAAAACAAGGTATAGGAATCTGGAGACTTCAAAATGATCACAGCAAGCATGAATTTCAGCTGCAAGGAAGAAAATTTTCCCCTAATCATGTTTGCTTTGGTTTTTTGTTCATCTATTCATTGATTAAGCTCCCTGTAGGAGCAGTATTGGATGAATTAGTTGGGAGTTTTATACATGTTCACCTGATTTTATTTGCTGTTTCAAAGTCAGTTTCTTTGCGGATTCACAAATCTGCTTGAACTAAGTGATTTAGCCAAAGTGTTGATGTATTGAAACACCCGTTCAAAGGCTTTTACATAGCCCTTTGTGGCAGCATAAAGTACTTATACAATCACATTGAGAAAACCTGCTTCACCTAATGGGGTCTGAACTGGCTGTGATCTTCAAATTATAGTGGATAATTCAGTGGAAAAAAATCAACCCAGTATGAGATGCAATGAGAAAGACAAATTGTATTTATCGGATCATTAAGAAAGAAACTGAAAATAAGGCTGCCAACATTGTAATGCCTATATACAAATCTACCTAGCAACCATTCTTGAAATAACTGTAAACTTCTTTTCGCTCCTCATTAAGATAAAAAAAAAACTGACTTAGAAAAGGTTGAAAAGAGCCACAAAAATAATCAAGGAGTTGGAACTATTCCCTGAACAAAATAGTTCTAAAAACAGGCAAGTTTCTTTTTAACTTTAAAAGAAGAAAATGGTGTGTGTGTGTGTGTGTGGGGGGGGTATATAAAAGAGGCATCTAAAAGCTTGCATTGTGGATAAAGCATAAAAAAATCTGAACAGTGAGAGACCTGCCCAGGAACAGTCAGATAAAAGACAGCATAGTGTACAGCTGGTGGGGCAAGAGGTTCAGAAGGAACTCTCCCTAGTTTCTAAGACTTTAAAGGAGATGTGGGCAGAAATGCACTTTCAAACTTGCAAAATTCTGTTAATGTAGTTTTATAATAAAGTAAAATTAGTTTATATGGTCATGTTTCTTGACTGGTCTACCTAGTAAGGCTAACATCAATATTGTAAGCTAGAAATTCAATTCTCCTCCCGTCTTCTTTACAGCCTGAGAAACTAGGAAGGGTCTCATCTGAACTTCTTGCCCTGTCCATTATTTAGCTGAAGGTCCTCCTGTCTCTTATTTGACCATTACCTAGGCAACGTCTTTTGGCCCAGCCTCCCAAGGTCTTTCCTATACCATTATACAATCTGAAGCTGGTTCTGGAGATTGGCTTCAGGATTTGACAGTTATGCCTGATTGGGTCACAATTTGTCTGAAGAATCAAGTTCATGATAAGCCAGATATATCCGTTCTTGAAGGAGAAAGAGCTGATAGCAGTGAATCTCATGATTGGATTACTGTAATGTTTGTTGCAGGATGGTCCTTAAAGATAATCAGGAAATGAGCAACATACGTCACTTAGAAACATCCAGTCAAGTGCATTATGGAGCAGAGCTTCTTGGTAACTAATTTGCTTGGCCAGGTTGTAATAAGTTGATTCGTAGATCTTGTACGTACAGTTCTTTCTGTCATATAGTCCATAATATAATCCTTAAATATAAATCTGTACCCTTATCTAGTGTTCCAAATAGTTGGTTTATAGATGACACTATTTATAGATATGGATCTCACTTCTGTGCCCAGGTTGCATAGATATGGATCTCACTTCTGTGCCTAGGTTGCATCACAAATACAGATATTGTTATCAGGACTCTTCTCTAGAGTGAATCTCAGCTAGAGATTATAACTAGTTTGAAAATACTTTGTGCAATGACTTGTCCCAATTCTCATTCCCTCATATTCCTTCAACTCTTCCTTGAAAAATCTGGGAATTTGGAAATAAATCTATCCAACTTTTCTGCATTTGAATACTCTACAGGATTTCCAATGGAGAAAACCTATTAATTTCCAGAAGGCTTTTGTGATCCTTCTTGGTTTACAATGAAATGATCACAAAAACCTCAGGAAATAAATGGGCTTGTTCCCTTGGTTATAATGAAAGGTAGACTCTGCCAAATTGAGCAAAGTTCACATTTATTGGGAAACTTCCACTAAGTACAACAATCTGTTTATTGTAATCATGAAGTTGACAGATAACTTTTCTAATTTAGGTGGATAGAATAAATGGGAAAAATTTTTGGGGGTCAATGGGAGATATACCAGAACTTCAGCCAAACTTCATTATACTCACAGATGTCAACAACTCTGATTCCTGAACCTTATGAGGTCCTCATATTTTAACTAAATACAAATTTGGTACTTCTGCCCAGCAGATGGATCCATCTTGTGTGTATATCCAACATGGAAGCCTGTGTTGAAAATCTGCCATTAGTCTTAAACATGCAGACTTTCTGAGGGTGTCATGCTTTCTTCTGGAAAGAAGAACACTTCACATTCCTGAATCAAGCCCTCCCCCCCGCAATAGCTTTAACATGCCGATCCCTTTTGTGACATTGGAATGGAACAATTTCCAATGATATACTGAAGCAGTTGAAGATACTCTGATTTCTGTTCATCCTGAAGCTCAAGCACATTGCAAAAACTTTCAGAATAAATTGCTTTTAATTTTATGGTTGGCTTTTTGTTGCTTTTCCTATGCTGTGATTTAGCACAGGGGTAGCATTGAGTCTCTTCATAATTTAATTCCTTATCTAAGATGATTGCCAAGCAGGCCTTTAGAAGGTTTCTAAACTGTCAGAATTCAACAACCCTGTTTCCCTGAAAATACAACCTCCCCTGAAAGTAAGACCTCGCTTGATTTTTCCACATGCTCCCAATATACGTGTGCCCCTAACTAATAGGTTAGTCAGTGGATTACATCCCCCCAAAATAAGACCTGATGCCCTTTTTGGTGGCCCAAAAAATATAAGACAGGGTCTTATTTTGGGGAAAACACGGAAGGTGTTTGGTGTAGCATGAAAATGGTCAAGGTGATTTATACCTACCAACTATCAAAATAATTATTCTGTTCTGGGCTCTCTGTTTTATTAGCCTCCAGGTAAAAAGAAGTCTGCTTATAAGTTCCATGAAATTGGATGGTTTATATCAAAACTTCAATGACAAGGGATGAATGAGGACACCATCTCAATTTTTTGACCTTCCCAGCCGAGGTCCATGTTATGCAGTGTCATTCAGGATACATTATAGTAAGCAGCTGGGCCAGCAATAACTGAGTGTGAATCTAATGTTACAGAGGGTGGGCAGGCACCTATTTCACTCCTTAAGTTATAGCTTGGTACCACACTCCAAATATTGGATGGGAACAAGACAAGAAGTCAGAGCATAAAGTTGAAATATGTACATTGTCAAGGCCAAAAATATGCAGCCATACACATGGAAGAAAAAAAATCCCAGTAGATTAAAAAAACAACAATCTTCAAGTCTTCTCCAACCATGTGCAAGCTCTGCCAACATAATAAGACGATAGTCCCAAAGTTGCTTTGTCAAGAGGCAACTGGACTTTCTTTATTTTTCCTGGAAGACATTTTGCTTCTGAAGAAGTTGATGAAGCTTCTTGGATAAGAAGTGAAATGTCTTCAAGGAAAAACAAAGAAAGTCCAGTTACCTCTTGACAAAGCACATTTGGGATAACCATGACCTGGATGACTGAGAATCTCCATAGACACTAATAAGATGATAGCTTACCCTTCCATTTTTATAACAATGTGCAGCACAAAAATGCGCAAACATTCACAAGAAAACAAGACATTTTTGTACGGAATTTCCATTATATCCACTGTTTTTGGAGTTGAAAACATTCTATTGCAAAATTCTGGGATGATAATAATATGTATTCCATCTGTGTCTTTATGCTGGAAGTGTAAATTAGGTTAGTTTGCTTCAATATGCAGACTAAACAAATTTTTCCAATATCTTTACCGAAGTCCTGGAGTAGTTTTTCAGCTCTTTCAAAATGCATTTCTCCTCTAAGAAATAAATGTAACAAGACAAGACTTTAAATTGATATAGTTTTCATGCCAAGTTTTACTCCCCCAAGTGGTCAGCCTGTCTCATGATTAGTGCAGAGAACAAGATAGGCAACTGAGATTGGCAAACTCCTGAAAAGTAAATGAAGTTAAATGATGACCAAAAGATCAACTCCCTCCCCATAGCCTCTTTAGAAGCACATCTTATGAATACAGAAAGTGTTTACTTTGAAGTAAATCTTACCAAATTCAGTGATGCTTACTTCCATTTTTTCTCACAAATCTCAGTCGGCTGCATTCAAATCTGAAGCATTTATTATTCTTTGCAGTTCTAATTAATACAAGTTTAAAGGGAGTGTCATGGTGTGCAGTTTTGTCAAAAAAAGAGGGGGGACTTGGAAATTGGAGCCAACATAGATGTAGCTATTTAAATATTTGAGATCAATGTGCAGCAGTCTCTTATTTTAAATTTCCCACTAATCTTTCCTCCGCAGCATACAAAATCTTCTGTCCTATATTTTCTATACTCTTAAAACATGTGTCATTGCATGTTGTCTCACAAAGACTAGATGAATCGGTAGCAGCCAGCAAAGATACATATCTTCTGATCTGCATGTCCCAGATCAGTGTGTTGGAAATAGAAAATCAGAAGTTCTTCTATACCGCTGACTATGTTGCTCAGTAACATGTTGGCAATATGAATATCATTTTTCTGCATGGAAGGATAGCTACAGTAAATCATGGAAGTGAAATAGCAAGTCAAGTAGGTATTTCCAAAACAATAGTATAGTATAGTATAGTATAGTATAGTATAGTATAGTATAGTATAGTATAGTATAGTATAGTATAGTATAGCATAGCATAGCATAGCATAGCATAGCACAGCACAGCATAGCACAGCATAGCATCATAACAGAGTTGGAAAGGAATTTGTAGGTCATCGATTCCAACCTCTTGCCCAAGCAGGAGATGGTTTTAATTGCTTTCGGGAATTGAACCGTTGAGCTGCCAACCTTAGTAGTACTCAAGCCCAGCATCTTACCATGTGAGCCACTGTCATAAGGTGTTGTGTGACCTTCATTTACCAGTGAAAAGAGCCTCCTCTTCTTTACATAGAAAGGACAGAAATAGAAGAAGCAAAACTTTCGATTTTGATCTTGCCTGTTTGAAGCTGGAAGATCATAAATATCAGTTACATGACCCTAGGATGCCGCAACCACCGTAAAAAATGCCAGTTGCCAACCAGCCAAATTTTGACCACATGACCCTGGGGATGTTTCAGAGTCATATGTTTGTGGACTGGTCATAAGTCATGTTTTCAGTGTCATTGTAACTTTGAATAGTAACTAATGAATGGTTTTAAGTTGATGATCTCTGGCGGGCCCGGGATGGGGAGGTCTCCCTCTATCCTGGTGTTTCTTGACCTCTCAGCGGCCTTCGATACCATCGAACATGGTATCCTTCTGGGTCGGCTCAGGGGGTTGGGAGTGTGGGGCACCGTGTTACGGTGGTTCTCCTCCTATCTCTCTGACCGGACCCAGTCGGTGTTGGTGGGGGGCAGAGATTGAGCCCGAGAGCCCTGCCATGCGGGGTTCCTCAGGGATCCATCCTCTCCCCCCTCCTATTTAACATTTACATGAAGC
>JANHGC010008571.1:452622-466339 GCA_027560395.1 Boaedon fuliginosus
GGGGTATAAATTTAATAAATAAATAAATAAATAAATAAATAAATAAATAAATAAATAAATAAATAAATAAATAAAATTAAATTAATTTTTTCTTCCTTTTCCTTCCTAGCATCGGAGGAAACTTGGAAACTGGAGGAGCCAAAGCTGGAGGATGTTGAACCCCCAGAAGAAGATGTCGATGTTCATCCAGTTTCTCTTCAGCCAACGCCGCCTTCACCGCCCCCGTTGCCTGTCTGTGAGACGTATCCTGTTCAGCCTGCTGTACAGCATCCAAAGCTCCTCCACTCCATCCCCACACCGCTTCTGATTGCCGAGAAATTGTCTGAGCAGCAGACAGAAGGAGGTTCTTCCTCGCTTCCTTCTCCAAAGGAAAAGAACCCCGACCAGAGGGGGGACATCTCCGCCTCCTCCACTCTGTGCCGGAGGGAGCAGGTCAAGCCTTGTGCCCCGCCTGCAACGGCTCCCAAACCCCAGAGGTTCCCGAGCAACATCAGCTTCACCAACGCCAGCGAGCGGGAGTTCAGCAAAGTCATCTCCAAGGCAGCCGTCAACGTTCAAGAGCGCAAGGCTCAAGTGTTGGCCAACGTCAACGCTTCAGCCTTGCTCATAAATGAGTTGGAAGAGAGACTGCAGAAGCGTGGACTTCTGGCTCCCGGCCAAAGCTCGCCTTTGCGAGATTTACCTTCTGAGTCCACGGGCCACGAACCCTTGAGTAGTTTAAGCCTGGTTGAGAAAACTCTTGCTCGGGCCCACCTCATCCACCCTCTCCACGTCCCTTCCGTAAAGGACGGGAGGCCCGAACAAGGATGCGGCGCCCCAAATGGCTATCAAACCATCCACGAAATCATGAAAAAGGATCCTAATTTGATACCCACCCGGAACAAAACAATGACCGTCAAGCCAGATGCTGACCTTGTAGACGGCAAGTCTGCTTGGCCAAGTATTTCTGGACCACCCCAACAAGACCTCATCCTTGACATACAGAGAAAGCTGAGCTCATTGCCCAAATCTGCAGGACTCCAATCCAAGGGTGTCACGGTACAATTTTCCGGCCGTGGGTCAACAGAAAAAGCCCGGAAGGAGGCTCTACGAAAACTGGGACTTCTGAAAGAATAGGGGCATGAGAAGAACATTGAAAGAACATTATGTGCCTGAAGCCAGATTCCAATGAAATCCATTCTATTTATCATGAAGGCTAAGGAAATGTTAAGTGTTGGGGACGCCACTGTTCTCTGCTGGCATTTGGGATGGATGTCCTTGACGTGAGCTCGCCCTGCTCATCAGAGACTTCAAGGCCGTTCATAAAAGCCCATGTGAATGTGAGAGTGAAGCCAAATGAAGGCCAATGGGTAGTATGTCTGTAAGCCGTGTTTGGATCACTGGCCGAATACGTCAGAATCCCTTGGATAAAACCCAGAAGAGGACTGTACCGTAAGGATAAATGTATATATCCCCACGTATCGGACAGCTTAAATTTGTAATAAACCTGCTATCACTGATTGTCGCAAGGATTTAACACCGCACACAGATTGCAGATCCTTCCTTTTGTAGAGTAACTGGTTGAGACTGTAGTAAACTTGGTAGTAGAGCTTGAAAAATATCGGTCCTGCTGGATTTGACAAAAGGCCCCGTTGCATCCAGTGTTCTGTTTCCTGTAGCTTTCGGGTCTCTGTGCCGCTGAAAACCAGTTGTGTAAAAATGATGGGGGATCCCCAATGTGTCGTAAGTCTGGGTTGCAATCTTGCACACACACCCCCACTTTTCTGACCTCCTAGGTGTCATGTTGAAGCTTACGATGACCTGCTCTTTCCTCTTACCACGTCTAATGCAGGACACACGACCTGTATTGGCACCATAGCCCAACCTGAGCACCTTCCAGATGTGGCTGAAATCCGCACATCTGGAGGTTGTCCAGATATAGGCTCACCTAAGAACTAGGTGCCCAGTTGCACATGGAGCCTACCAAAGAGCGAAGGAACCAGTGAAGTAAATAGCGGATACAGGTAGTCTTCGATCGAGTGGCTGAAGTTCGCCGAAGCTCAAAATTTATGTTGTTACGCGCGGCGTTTTGTTGAGTGAGTTTTGTCCCATTGTACGACCTTTCCTGCCCCGATTGTTAAGTGAATCACCGTAGTTGATAAGTTGTTAAGTGCATCTTGATTTCCCGTTGACTTTGTGCGCTCACAGGATCACGGACTACTCCAACAGTCCTAAAGCCTCTTTGATCATATGATCCTGGGGATTGCTGCAAAGATTGTAACGGTGGAAAAGCGGTCATAGGTCACCATTTCCAGTGGCCTGGTAACTTTGCACGTTCACCAAACGAACTGCTTGTAAGACCACTCGTAAACCGAAGCCAGAACTGAAATTTGCGTGCCAATTCCCCAATTGAAACCCTTTCCCAGGTTAGGCAATTCCCATTGCCTCCCCAGCGCATCAGCAAATCGATTTCCAAACAGGTCTTTTTTTAATGGCCCCTCTGACGCTGACGCTCACATGCTGCATTCATCTCATCCCGAGGCAATCTTGAAACGGTGTCTCGGAGTAGCACCTTCACTTCATAACTTTAACTCCCCCCCCCCTCACACTCACACACACACACACACACATGGGTTCGTGGCAGACTGGTACCGAGTGGCAGAGCTGCACAGTGGTGGGATTTGAATAACTTAACCGATTCTCTGGCTGGGTAGGCGTGGCCAGTCGGTCACGTGACTGGGTGGGTGATGTCACTCATCACACCCAGCCCCCGCCTCCCAGCCACTCGCCTCAAAGGCAGAGGTAGGATTCAGCCGGTTGGGGTTAATCCCATCACTGGCTGCCCTGCCCCCCATTTTTCAGCCTGTTTTTTTGGCCGTTTTCAAGCCATTTTTGGGGTCACAAAATAGCTGAAATGGCCCCAAAAAAACAGTCAGAAAACAGGCTGAAAAATGAGCAGGGGCAGGGCCAGCTAGTGGTGGGATTTGCCGGTTCGCCGAACTGCGCAGAATCTTAACTATCGGTTCAGTGAACCGGTGCGAACCAGCAGCAGCCCACCTCTGGCACGTCTGGTGGCAGTTCTGACGTTATGGATCTTGGGGATGCGGTTACAGCTCTCTTAACTCCAGTGAGTAGCCCTGGAAGGTAGGAAGCCCAGAAATTGCCCTGCGTGGTAAGAAACAGCCTTTTCTGGGACCTGGTGCCCTCCTTACCTGTGGGATCCTTTTCAGCTGAGGTGCATTGTGGCGATAACGCTGTGAATCCTCGTTTCATCTCGAGCCCGCCGTGAGTCGACGTGGTCTGACGACGGACTGCCAATCCAGATTAAGCTGCTTCTGTCGACCTCATGCTGAAGCAATAGCATTGCCTGTGATTTCAATAGAATAAATATCCTTCTGTTGCCAGAACTGTCTCGTGATACTTTTGTGGGGAGGCTTGGGAAATTGCCTTTATGAAATCTCTCCTAGGGTTGCGTCAGCCTTGCGAGATAGTTCAGAACAAGAAGCACACCCAGAAGGACTCCCTGTATTGTAAGGTTACATCGGTCGCAAGTCCGAAAGGACACCTCTTCCCCCTCCCTCCCTCACCTATACACGCAGTCCTCGTCTTACGGCCACGACGGAGCCCAGCATTTTCGTTGTTAAGTGAGACGTTTGATCAGTTTTGCCCCCTTTCTTACAGTAACACAGTATGGGTAACACCGTTGTTAAGTGAATCTGGCTTCCCCATTGACTTTCCTTGTCAGAAGGTCCCCAAAGGGGATCCCATGAGTCCGGGATACCGCAACCGTCATAAAGAGGAGTCACTTGCCCGGCGTCACAATTTTGATCACGTGACCACGCGGGGATGCTGCAATGGTCATAAGGGAGAAAACTGGTCATAAGTCACTTTTTGTCAGGGCCGTTGTAACTTCGAACAGTGACTGAATTTTTATTTTTTTTACGAAGTGTTTATGAACTGTTGCAAACTGAGATCTACCTGCAGAGTCCAAAAAATTAGGGAACATTTCACTTCTCATCCAAGAAGCTGAAGAAGAATGAAAAGTGAAATGTTTCCAAGGAAGTCCAACTTGCCTTGGGACAACCCTGACCTGGGTGATTGAGAATCTCCATGGACCTTTGCATAGAAGGTCATTCTCACAAAGTTCTGTTCAGTTGGTGGCCACCGATCTTATAACTCTGGAACGCCTCGAGCAATTTCAACTAAGCTTGGTACACAGATGACTTACCCTCTGGAAACAAATATTGTGGGGGTAAGACGCCCCTGACACCCCTCGGTGTGTGTGTTCTGACCCCTCAGGGGGTGTGTTTCGTGAAGATACAGCCTACAGTGCAATGGAGTTGTCATGGTAACATCTTCACAGTACTCCATAAGGGGGCGTTTGTAATGGGGCCTGCCTGCACCAATACGAGACCAATACAATGTGTGTCACGCAGAGATGACATTTCTTGACGCTTCTGGGGGCACAGGGAAAACATTGTTAACTAATTTAATTGTCGCTGAAATCAGGGCTCAGGGAGAAGTTGTTCTTGTCATCGCCTCTTTAGGAATCGCGGAAATGTTAATGGAAGGAGGGAGGACAGCCCGTTCTGCACTTACGTTGCCATTCCTATCTAATGCAGGATTGGGATAAATAAATACCCGGACAATGCTGGGTTATCGGCTAATATATATATATTATATATATATAAAGCATACAATACCTGATATGTTTTTGAGCAGGAATCTGTACAGTAGCTAAAACAGCATTGACAGGTGGGACCTGAAGCATATCAACTTGCCCAGATGTTATTGATGGATAGAAATAACATACAAAAGATGGCCTTACACATAACCAGGAGGGCCCCAAAATTTTGTACCCATTTCACTTGGGGTTAGTGCCGTTCTATCAGGGACTAAAAATAGTACATTGTTATGATGATGATGATGATGTTAGCCATTCAGTTGTGTCTGATTCTTGCTGATTTTTATGGGCCAGGTCTCTCCACATCTTCCAATTTTGCACTACTTGAGTTTTTCTATGCTCTGGCTGGTATCAGCTTTGATGGTGTCCAACCTCCATGTTATTTGACAACTTTATACCACTAACTCTTCCAAACATAATTGCTTTCTCCAGTGACTGTGACCAGTAGGTCCTTGAAATGCAAGACTTTGGTTGAACCCTAAACCTGTACTTCCTCATTCAATTCTTTATGGCCTCCAGGTATGACAACAAGACTTCTACAGTACTGTTTCTCTGGCCAATGGTCAGGAGTTCATCTATCCATAGTTGCATCAAGCCCATAGGTTACTCTTCTATGAAGAATATCATGAAGAACTCCACCGAAAGCTCTGCATTAGGGTTATGGCATTCTCCTAATCTACTAAGCTAAGATATCTATCAGACAAAGACAAACTATCATTTATTGTCTCCAACATTCCGGCTTCTGTTAATTGAAGAGGTAGTCCTTGGCTTACAACCAGAACTGAGTCTAAAATTTCCGTTGCTAAGCAAGGCAGTTGTTAAGTACGTTTTGCCCCATTTTACAACCTTTTTACCGCAGCTGTTAAGTGAATCACTCCCAATAGTTAAGCAAATCACGCCGTTGTTAAGGGAATCTGCTTCCCCGTTGACTTTGCTTGGTGGAAGCTGGCTGGGAAGGTTACAAGACTTTGAGACAGCGCAACTGTCATAAATACATCCCAGTTGCCAAATGCCTGACTTTTGATCCCCATGGGGAGGCTGCAATGGTTGCAAGTATGAAAAACGATCGGGTCACTTTTTTTCCCAGTGCTGTCTGTAAAATTCAAATGGTGACAAAATGAATGGTTGTAGGTTGAGGATTACCTGTACCGATCTGTAGCATGCCCATTCAGTTTGCATGCATGCTGTTTGGTCATCTATTCAGAGGCCAACAGATCTATGGTTTCCCGAATCTTCCTCCGTCTTTTTGAAGGAGGAATCATATTTGCTTACCAATCATTTAGCCAAGGTCTCAAAACCTATCGAGAGTGGGTCTGCGATCACTCTGGCTAAGCTCCTTTAGCGCTCTGGCATGTAAAGTGCTTGGTTCTGGAGATCCTGAACGTCTTTAAATTGTTTACTCTGCACTGCGGACTGTGTTTGGTTCTGGTTTCACCACCCTCCAGCTTTTGTCCTAGTTAAAAGACCTCCTGTTGGGTCTGGTGAGGCACTTGAAACCAAGAAATAGAGAAATTTCCTGACAGAGAACAATTAATCAGTGGAACAGCCTGCTTTCAGAAGTTGTGGATGCTCCACTGGAGGTTTTTAAGAAGAGATTGGACAGCCTTTTGTCTACAATGATATAGGATCTGCTGCTGGGCAGGAAGTTGGACTAGAAGACCTCCAAGGTTCTTTCCAACTCTGATAGTCTGTTATTCTCAGGAACCTTTAGTGAAAATATGCCACTGTTATAAGTGGCATAAGCCCTTCCTGTTGATACCATCTGGATGGCCTGTTGTTGACTTGCAGGAACCTGTTTTCTCTTCTCGTGCCATGACCTTCATGTGGAAAACTACCTCTATTCCCAACTGTTTCACCTTCCTGAAGGCACTCTAGCGATTCTTTCAGTACTCCTCTCATCCTGGGTCACTCATCCCAATATGGATCAAGCGAAAAACCTAGTTGCTGTCTTTAAATAGTCTTGGCAACTGGTTCAGGAGGTGCTCTACCTGGAAGACAACCCGTCCTGCAATATTATATTCAAGGGGCTTTGGTGCTCTCTGAGCTTGGTTGTTTTCTTGCAGACATTTCATTACCCAAACTAAATAACATCATCAGTGCATTCAGTCCGCAGACAGCGACTGGGCTCTCCTTAACAGGAAAGGTCCTGTTTTGTTTTGTGGGTGAATATATCAATCTTCGTTAAAAAGATATGTTTTATGACCAAACCAATAAAATAAAAGATTGTCTTGGTGTCATCCAGAGCTAAATATATGAGCTCTGCATAATCTAGCTAAAAGTATGTCTGGAAGAACACCCAGCATTTATCAACAGCTGATTTTAAATATGATTACAGGGTAGCAAAGAGCTATTCATAGGTATTATTTAATCTCAACAATCCCAGATTTATAAATAATAAGTCTTCTCATTTCCTGCTGGTTCAGGTCAGTGTATATAAAAATCTATGCCCGGATTTATTTCTTAGAAAATCCTGTGACTTCACCATCTCCCTTGCAGTGACACTGCATATCTGGATGGCCTCCTATAACCCTTGAAAGGGTCACAAAGTTCATTTGTAATCCAACAACCCTCACAGATTGTCCAATCCTGAACAAGGAGATACATCAGCTTTATGGAGAGACCATGAGAGAAGAGAAGCGGTTAAAGAAGTAAGAGATCTACTGTTGTAGAACCATGAGAAACTTCAGCAGAAACTTCAGCCAAGAAAGATCTTAATTAATGGAAAATGCACATTCCCAAACGGTCTTTTTGTGCCTGGAAAGGAGGCAGCATTTCACTTCTAATTTATAGGCATTCTTGGAATGATCCCCGAGGCACCCCTGTCGCCTGCAAATTGTTACATCAGAAGACATTAGCCATGGCACATCAGTCCAAGGACCACCGCATCAGCTGCAGAAGTGGCTGGTTATCATGCCGAGGGCCCCAGATTAAATCTTGTTTCCTCCTTGAAGATATGAGAAAGACTATCACGTAAAACTTGGGACTAGCTAATGATTAAGTTCACGCAACATACAGTACGAGCTACGAAAAAACGACGGGTTAACAAAATGCAGTTGTTGTGTTAACGTAACATGCTTTGCCCAGATGGCGCAGTGATTAGATACAGGGGCGTCAAGCGGGACAGATGCATCACGTGCAGGCCACGGCCACCCCAGCTCCACAAAGGGAAAAACATCACGAAATGTGACAGCAACGTGACACGGTGAGTTTGATACCTGTGGATTAGATAGTCATGCACCAGATCTTCTTTAGCCCAATTTGGAGACAGAAGAAGGACTTCTGCAAGTCAGGTGCAGGTCAGGTGCTCTACCACTCAGCCATGATATTCTCCTCAAGGCTTTCAGCCAATCATATATCAAACATGGCGCCCACAGCCTGGAGTTTGTTCCTGCTGGGCTCAAGACTGACTCAACCTTCCATCCTTCTGAAGTCGGTAAACGAGAAACCAAATTGTTGGGGACAATATGGTGACATTGTAAACTGCCCAGAGAGAGTGCTATATAGCAGTATGGGGCAGTATATAAGTCTATTGCTATTGCTATTTGCCCAGACATGAGATTATGGTTTAAAGTGATGGGCTGGCTCACTCTAAATTGAGGATGTTGTACAAACGTCTAGTGGCAGTACTGAGGTAGATTTAATTCAATATTAAGCAACTTCCTCTGTTCCCATGTCTCTCTCTCTCTTCACCTAGTAAAAGTTGGAAGATCTCTCAGCAAGCTGTTTGGCTGATAAATATTTCCATAGTCTCTGCCCCAGATCCTGTGTTACTGCAGATCTACAGATTAGTAGCAAAACCGCCCAGAGTCACGCTTCTCTGCGAGATGGGTGGCACATAAATAGGATAAATACATGCTTGCATACATATATGCATGCAATTTACATACAGATAATCTTCATTCGGTCCCAGCTCTTTGCTGTTCAAAGATTAGTAAATCGCATAAAATAGGAGAGACCTTTTTCTGCCGGAAGTCTTGAAGAACGTTTGCATTCTTCAACTTCTTAAGTTCTGAAGGCAGCGGAGTGTGTGTAAAAACAACAACCTCCTGAGTTTGGAACCAAATGTAGATTGGTCACACAAAACAAACCAGAGAGTTTGGCCCGCGATGTTATTTAGCTGTATAATTTAGTCTGATATTTGAGCTTCTGTGGGACAGAGGGGTACCCGTGCGTCACTTCTGCTTCCCGTAACCAATGTTGCCAGGAATACTGCTCAGAAACCCTCTATGCAGGCCAATCTTTGATGGTAGAAGGATCCCACAAGAGAGCTGCCAACTGTCTGAATTACACCACTGGGCTGGATTCCCAAATTCAAGCCATTATCCAACGACCCTTTAGGTAAACCTAAAAAGCCACCAATAACTTTTCTCACTCTGCTTTGTCCAAGTTACTAACTGCTCTGATGCTTCTAACTCCTTAATGCAAAAAAGACCGATCTCTTCTCTTCCCTATTTATAAGGTGCCACTTACTCCTTATTTTCTACTGCAAAGGGGCCAGGTTAGAGTGCTCCTTTACACGTTTTTCAACTTTACAGTTGCACAGAGACGTATAATAGACTGAGAAAAATGCACAACTCCTTTCTTTTTTTAAAAAAAATCACTTGCATAAAGAAGAGGGAAATAAACATACAAAGCAAGGATCAAACAAAAGAAGACAAAAAGATTGTTTAAATACAATGTACCTCGATGTTGGGAAAGATTGGAAGCGAAAGGAGAAGGGGACAGCAGACAATGAGATGGTTCGATAGTGTGTCATTGACACAATGGGGATGAATTTAGGCAATTCTGGGAGACGATGGAGGACAGGGTGGGGGCCTGGCGTGCTGTGGTTCATGGGGTTGCGAAGAATCGGACATAACTTATTGACTGAACAACAACAAGAATTATTAAACTTTGGAATTCACTACCATGAGTTGCGGTGCTGGCTATCAGTGGGTAGGCTTCAAAAAGGGGTTGGTTTGATTCATGGGAGATGAGGATCCATAGCTCTTAGCCTTGAGGAAAGTGGGATTGCCTCTGAAGGCCACCTGCTGAGGGAGTATAGATCGTCTACAACTCACAACCATTCATTTAAGCGATGATTCAAAGTTACCACGACACTGAAAAAATGTGACTTACGACTAGTCCTTGCACTTATGACTGTCGCAGTATCCCCATGGTCACAGGATCAAAATTGGAGTACTTGGCAACCAGCATGTATTTACGATGGTTGCAACATCCTAGAATTTGCATGGTCGCCACCTGCAACCTTCCCCGCTGGCTTCCGACAAACAGTCAATGGGGGAAGCCGTATTCGGTTAAGAACCCTGTGGTTCCCTTAACAATTGAAGCAATTCGCTTAACAACCATGGCAAAATGGTTTTAAAATCAGGTTTAAAATCAGATTAGCTCGCTTAATCTCTGTCTTGCTTAGCAATGGAAATTTTGGCCCAAATTGTGATCATAAATTGAGAATTGTTTCTAGCAGGGGGGTCAAACTCAAGGCCCGCAAGCCGGATACGGCCTGTGATGGGGTCAGATCTGGCCCGCAGGACCGTCCTGGAAAATGTAAGAGGGCCAGTCCACATCACTTCGGCCCGCTCTACCCAATGCGGCTTTGGCCTGGTCTACCCAATGCGAGGAGGAAACATGCCAACAGTTTAGGGAGTGGCATCAAGCTGGCCACACCCATCCAGTCGGCCACACCCACCCGCCTCCACCGAAGTCAACCACAGCCCTGATGCGGCTCTCAATGAAATTGAGTTTGACACCCCTGGTTTATAGTGAGCTTGTGAAGTTGGTTGGTCACTATGAGAACAGATGGTTAGATTAGAATGGCCAGGGGTCTGATCCAACAGGGTGCTGTTTATGTCCTTACGTTGCTAAAAATGAATTAACAGCCACCACAAACATGGGACTGCAGTTGTATCACTTCCTCAATGGGGTTAAATAATTATAGAATTCATGCCTTACAAATCATTTGTTTCAAGGCTGCCTCTGGTAAACAAGAGAGCCAGATTTTAGGGAAACAGTACTTGTTCAGAGATTCTTTTCCCATCCCTCTTCCTTCCTCTGTAGCTTAGCAGGTTTGCCAATTCTTCCTGTGCCTAATAATTTCCTTAATTTCAGGTCTTGCAGCCAAATTTGCCGCTTTTTAAAAAAAAAGAAAAGAAAAGAAAAATCCTCTTTTGTTTATTTTTAAATCCCTGAAGGCTGGTAACACTGCATTCCTTCCATGCAGGCAGAAGCCACAAAATTTGCAATACTTTGCAAACAGAGATTAAGTCAAGCTTGCATCCATACAGATAAACAGATATTTATACACAGTTCTAAAGATATAGAACGTGGTGGGACAGACTGTCTCAGGGACTGGGATGAGGGGTTTCATGCCTTGCAGATAATAATGATGAAAATAATACCTTTAACACCATCAAGGATCAACATCTATACTATCCCAGACCTTTCGATAGGTGAATAAATGCCAAACCCAGCCGAAACATCTAGCTGACTGTGCAACTAACCATAATAACAGCATTGCATTGAGTTGCATTTATACTCTCCTTTTATTGACAGCTCAAGGATGCTTGCATGGTAATTGGGGAGGGGAGGGCTCTCTCCAAATTCTACCATACAATCTACTCTGTGAGGGAGGTTGGGCTGGGAGAAAAGGGGTGGTGTAAAACCACACTACAAATTTTGTAGTCAGTGGGGAACTTGAAACTGAGTGTTTTCAGATCATCATTTTAGCCACTATATGACACCAGCTATCTAAGAGAGGTTGGAAGCCAACTTTTTAAAGAGGCTGAAATTGCACCTGGCTATATACTCTACAAAAGGGGCATGGTGGCCTAGTGGTTAAGATGCTGGGCTTGCCAACCCGAAGGTTGAGAGTTCAAGACCCAAGCATCATGTGATGGGTTGAGCTCCTGTCCTTGCTCCAGCTCCTGCCCACCTAGAATTTGAAAGCATGCAAATGCAAGTAAATAAATAGGTACCACTTCGGTTTGAAGGTATCAGCGTTCCATGCACCTTATCGTAAAGTCATGCTGGCCACATATCCATGGAAGCCTCTTTGCACAATGCTAGCTCCCTCGGTTAGGAAATGAAGAGAAGCACTGGCCCCTAGAGTTAGACACCACTGGACAGGGGAAACCTTTTTATATAATCTAGTCTACATCGAAGTTTTTTAAACTTGGCAATTTTAACATGTACGGACTTTAACTCCCACAATTCCTCGCTCAGCATGCCGGCTGAGGAATTGTGGGACTTAAAAGTCAACAAATATTAAAGTTGCCAAATTTGAAAAACACTGCATTACATTGATCAAGGAATTGGACTAAATGATCTCCAAGGTTTTTTCCAAGTCTAGGATTAGGGACCAGTTAGGATATGAAATGGATAGACAGCATAGATTAAGTGCTGTATCCACAATTTAAGTTCATGGAAGTCTCCTTTACCTCACAACCAACAAGGTTGTTAGTCCTCGTTGTGTCATGCATCCTACGAAGAAGGGCTAACGAATTAGAATTTCAGAGGTTGTGGGTAGGGTGACGATTTACCATAATGCATCACTTCTTGCTTAGCAAAAGTGGAATACGCAAAACTGTTGAGCTGCAGACAATTTTTTTTTTTTTGTCATTTAAACCCAGAATCTAGTTTTCCTTTGTGCAGAATTCTATTATCTTTCATGTACAGGGCTTGGATGACATGACAACGCGAGGAAGTTTGATCGTCATCTAGGCTAAGCCGCAGAGGAACTGGGATGAATTATGCTTCTAAATGCATAATAGGCTTTTAAAAAAAATGTAGGAATCAAAATCTGCCCCCAAACATTTTACATAAGAGCTGCCCCACAAACATGCTGACAGAGCCACATATATTTAAAACATCTGCCCACAAAACCAAAACAAGTCAAAACAAAGTAGCTTAATCCAGAATTATTTTCTCCCTGATGAAGCCAATTCAGTGTCACATTTCTGAGTTTTCTTTTGGAATCAGATAAACACACACACACACACACACATACACACAATAAACACACATACTCCAAATAGATAGCAGGTTGCCCCTATTTGTCCTGGCAAATATGTAAAGAAACTTTCCAAAAGACAACAACAAAAAAAGCCACACACACACACATGAACTAACCCCAAAAATCTCTTGTGCCTATCATGTGGTAGCATCTTCTGAGTTACTGGAGTTGCCAATGGTGAGATGATCCAAATCCATGCTGAAAAACATGAGCCCAGATTTGTGTCTCTGTTTAACCAGCTATAGGAAAGCCTCAGGAAGCATAGCCTTTGAAGGCAATATCTCTACACCCAAGAATTTGATATATATTCAAGCAAACACAGAAATGTATTGGTAGCACTCAACTTATCACCACAACGGACTAACCTCAAATCACCCAACAATCTTGAAACTGCAATGAAACATCAGGCTGTTGTTGCAACTCAAATCATACCCTCTGCATGCGTGTCCAAAGAGGGCAGAATTTGTGGTACAGCACTACCATTATTATTATTAAAAAAGCAGGTGGAACTCTGGGCATCTGCAGAAGACAACCACCACAGAGGAAGTGATGGGGAAAGAGAATCTTGGGGAAGAAACAGGACAAGTCTTCTTTATATCAGGATGCATTCGAAAGTTAATGCTGAAGGGTGGTGATGGTAGTGCCTAGACATTCTGGGATAGCTTTGCCAAATGAATATTAGTCCTCTCACAGAGATAAATTGTCTCTAGTCTTCAAGTAGCATGAGATGCCAAGTCTGCTTGGAGGACGTATCGTCAGTGTCTTCCCTATCAATAGTGTTCTCTTTCTGTTCTCATTTGTTCCCACTGATGGCATTTCCTATTTCCATGGGTTCGACCTCTAGAGAATGCCGCTCCATTTTATTTCTTGTTTCAGAATACAAGAAAATGGGTAAATAGCCCTTGGCAGCAAGTAAAGCAGAATCTGTAGGAGCTAAGAGCCGGGAACGGACCCCATGCAGCTAGGTGGACTTTATCTATCTATCTATCTATCTATCTATCTATCTATCTATCTATCTATCTATCTATCTATCTATCTATCTA
>JANHGC010008571.1:501187-511447 GCA_027560395.1 Boaedon fuliginosus
GCCTGGTGGGATTCGATCTGACAACCTGCTGAAAAAGTCAGCAGAGACTGCAGTGCTGCATTTAACCACTGCACCACCGAGGCTCTTCTTGTTGCTTATATCTATGTGCCTGCTGCTTATATCTATGTGCCTGTTGGTGGCGGATTTGTCTGAGTGCCAGAATGCTATAGCATTTTTATAATATGTCTACCCTACATATAATTTAAGTGGAATTCTGCATTTCTAGGAGATAAGGGCAGAAAATGTAGAACATGCTGTTTTGCAATGGCAATATTGGTACTTTGGAGAAGTCTCCTAAGGGAGATCAGATTGGCTTCCTCCCTGATGAACTGATGTTAAAAACTAAGCTCTTCTTTGAAGATAGATATTAAAAAAACTGAGTTATTTTGGAAAGTGTTCCAGTTAAATTCATGATTACTTCATCTTCTATTCCTTCATTCTGGGAGGGAGGTTTATTGTTTTTTTTCTACCTTTTTGTGATGGTTGCAGTTGATTTACTGGGTTATGATTTCATGATGCATGCTTTAATTTGTAATATTTTGGAGGTCACCAAAATTATTTCAATTGCAGCAGGATATAAATGCAATAAATAGATAACTGCTTGATTTAAAAAAAAGGTCCTGCGATAAATATGGAAGAAGTTTAAATCTCACATTTTGTATTTTTAACACAAACCTACAGGTGACAAATGTTGCCTTAGAAGATATTCTCATGTGAAAGAGAAAGGAAAATCTCTTTAGGACTATTTTAGGCATCATATATTCAGGAATGTGCTTATGAGAAAGTTCATTCAGATATAAAATCAATTAAGAATCCTATGATTAATTGACTTAGAACTGCCTAAGTCAGGTGTCAATTAAACTTACTGGAGGCTGTTAAATTTAGCTTTTTGGCAGCCAGTTAGAACCAGTGCCAGGTGATTACGATTCTCTTTTTGAGGCTGTGTGCATTTCTGCTGCATAATGAATTTTGCTTTTTTTTTCTTGCTGTGTTAACAACAAACTGTTGTTTCACCTTTCAAAAAAATGGATGTCTATTTATTCTGTTGATTTACAAGCCACCTTGAAAACAGCAAAGGAGGGATCAAAATAATCCAAAATAAAGTAATATAAAACACCAACCAAATAGCCTAAGCCCATATTACTCACTTTGGGAACATATTTGTGTCTCTGGGTTAGTTATAAAAGGACAGTGTGTACCTTGGAAGTATAGTCCCCACTCCTTTGGTATGCAGTAACTATTTTCCAGGTTAGTTTTATTAATAAATAATGTACTTATCATATTGTAAGCTGCCTTAGCATTTTTGATAACAATAGAACATAGCCTAAACATTTCTCATGAACAAAAAACCCGGCACTTGAGAATTGGCACCTACACTAATTCCAGTAACTTAGCTTACTAACTGGAATGAAACCGTTCCTGCATGCATTTTTCCCCCTAGAAATAAATGTCCCAATGAGAGCAATGAAATGCCACTTTATTGGCCCTTTTGGCAATAAAGGAAACTAAAATTATCTACCAGAAACTTGGCTGTTCATATCCATGTTCATATCCATCTAATAACCACATGCCTGGGGCACACAAAGAGAGAAAGCAATTATCTTTATACCAGGCATTTGGGTTTTCTGAAAGCACCTGACTGGCTTCTAGGAGAACAGGCAGGTAAATTAAACAAGGTGATCCCTCCTCCCACTCACATAGACAGAAATTGTATTCTTCTAGACAGGGAGTCAGTTTGGTGTAGTGCACCAGGTGAGAAAAAGGGGGACTGTGAATTCTAGTCCTGCTTTAGGTATGAAGCCAGGTGGATGACCTTGGGCCAGTCCCTCTCTCTCAGTCCTAGGAAAGAGGCAATGCAATGGCTAACCATTTAGCCATTTAGTTTCTGAAACCCTGCCAAGAAACTTTAGGCACCAGTCCAACATTTACCAAGTATAAAAAAAAAATATTCTAGATTTTAGGCTATGTTAGTTAGAGATGATGGGAACTGTAGATTGATACCTCTGGTGTCACCAGACAGCAGAAGTCTTGTTATATTTTGTAAAGAGCTGGTGGTGCAGTGGTTAAATGTAGCACTGCAGCCTATCTCTGCTGACATGTTCAGCAGGTTGTCAGATCGAATCTCAGCAGGCTCAAGGTTGACTCAGCCTTCCATCCTTCGAAAGGTCGGTAGAATGAGGACCCAGTTTGTTTGGGGGCAATACGCTGACTCTGTAACTGCTTGGGGAGTGTTGTAAAGCTCTGATAAGCAGTATGTAACATCTGAGTGCTATTGCTATCCATGTTGTAAGCCGCCCAGAGTCCTTCGGCAGTTGGGCAGCATAAAAATGTAATGTAATAAATAAATATTTTAAAAATATGGTGATTCTGATTAGCGCAACCTCTATATTAGATTCCAATAGTCAAGAATTTATGTACCTCAGGGTTGAATTGTGGAATCCTTGGTGTTCTCTGAGGTTGGTTGTTTGCTTGCAGATATTTCATTACCCAACTAGAGGTACCCTCATTACAAGGGAGGGTGGGATTTGTTGCCTTTCCTAGGATATCCTACTCAATTCCCCCTTGCTTTCTCAGTTTCATACTGAGGTCTTCCACATACTTAGTAGAAGTAAGCTCAATTGAATATGTGGGATTTTAAGTTCAGGACACAAACTCCATCCCCCCTCACCCTGATGATGTTACCTAGTGGGGTAATGAAATATCTTCAAGCAAACAGCCAAGCTCAGAGGACTCTACAGTTTAATTAAGCGTCCCAATTAGCCCAACGTGGGAACTGAGCATGTTTAATAGCTATAAATTCTGGGTGGTGTGGGAAGAAGAAAGATAAAGCAAAGAAGAATAGAATGAACTATCCTGGGAAAGTGCATGCCACAGTTTGTTTCCCCTTTTACTTATACTCCCAACTGTCTGCATGAGATTACAAGAACTCAAGGACATTAATGCTATATAACTCTAAACTTATTTTGGAAAGCTCCAAGAAACCCTGTTCTCACAATGCACTGTATGGAAAAACCTTTACTACTTCTCAAAACAATTCTCTCCTCCCACCCTCAAGAAATCTGAAAAGAAAACCAGAAATAAAGATTGTGTTCCACCAAAGGACTGAAACAAAAAACAATGGCAATTTGCCATTAACTGCTTGCATATTAACAGCTTGAGGAGTTTCCTAGTGTCAAGCATTTTGCATTATAAAAATGAAAGATGTTGGATGGAATATGAATTCTTTAGCACTGGGAGACTGGAGGGGGCTGTCTTCTGGTCTTTACTGGTTCGAATGGAAAAAACAGGAAGAGAGGTGCTTGTTGACTATGATTGCTTGGGATCTGGTATCCTTGATCACAATACTTGAGATCACTGAGTATTTATGATTTAATGACAATTATGCACATATAGAAGTCCAATTGCTGTTCATAAAGCAGAAAGAACATCTCTGGCAGAAAACGCTACCCAAATAACTGTTTTTTTGCCTAAGTTAGTACCATGGCTCCAGATCTCTACAGCTTCTATCTTTTATTTCTATTTTGAGGCCCCCATACCTATTTCTTGTTTCCTTCTGAATGTCCATCAGCAGTGGATTGAAAAACAAATACTAAATTAGGAAAAGAGAAGGGTGTAGGAAAGAGCCCTGAATATGAAAGGGCTGCATTAACCATTTGCAACTGGAAAAAGAATCCACAAACACTTCATGATGGAAACACGTTTAGCAAGTATCTACAATCGTCTGGCTATGACAAAACGTTTAAAGAACACGCAGTCTGCACACTTTGCGGAATTAAGACGCTTTAAATATGCGGGATGGTAAAGCTCTTTAAAAAAATACCCTCCCAGTTCCGCTAGGATTTAGAACTTTATGATGTCTGGACTTCAACTCCCAGAATTCCCCAGTTGCCAAGATTGCCGAAGTATTGATCTATGAGGTAGAGACGCTTATCTGGTGTATACTGAATACAGAACACTGGTCCATTAATCAATACGGATTGCAGTGCTGTTCGTTACTTTCGAAAAATTCTCTAGTTTTCCTTTCGGTCCGATCAAATACTGCTTGACAGGTTACAATTTAAAGAAAGCAGCAGCAAATAATTTTTCATCCGAAAAATCCCTCCCTGTGGCTTTATACGTTTGAATCGGCCCTGACATTTCCCCAAAGACAGAGGAAAACAGCTTGTTATGTTTTGGACATCACAGGCTACCACGAATGGTTTCATTTCCTTGTCTGAATGGCTTTGCTTCCCACCCCACCCCATACCCCCCCCACACCCACAACAGACGCTGATGTATGAAGGAAGTTTTCTGCCTAGCATTTCCGTGTAGACAAGCTCTGCTCTTCATTTTTTCACATTGTGCATTCTTCTCACAGCCCTTTTCTGGTCAGTGATGTTGCCTATAAATTCACAAAAATGAATTGATGCAGCTCCCTATACTCTGGAATTCTATCCCCAGTCGGTCCAAACAGCCTTTTCCTTCTTATGCTTTAAGAAAAACCTTAAAACCTATTTTTTTTTTTAACTCTAGCTTTTCTTTCCTAGTAGCCTATTTTTTTATCAGGTTTTAATTATTGATGGAAGCTTATTTTATATTTATAACTCCCTTTTTATTTATATTTTATTTTATTTATATTTATTATTTATTGCTTTCGTACACCACAGTTTTTACATTCAATAGTATTTTGTGCTATTTTCTGATTCTCATTATTATTTAATAATCCTATTTTTAATCACCACAGTTTGTCTTGCAGGATAGGAGTGTGCAAGGTATAGAAATGAACAAACAAACAAACGAATGAGTAATAATGAGAACAAAGCAACACTCATTTCAATCTTCAAAGAGATGTATGGATTATCCTTGGTGTTATTGTTCTTCCATAAACTAACAAACAACGGAAGATTTTAGCTGTTCATTTTGGCCACCATTTGGTCCCTAATCAAAGGCAGAATTGGGCAAGAAGCCCATTATACTACTAATATTGTAACTAGCTTCTTTAAAATAAATTGCAGATAAAGGACACCAACATTGCATTATAATCATTGCATGAAATTTTTTGCTCTTTGCTGAAGATCCTATTCTAATTCAAAAGTTCCATGGCAGAAGTCTGAACCAGAAAAAAAGGCTCATATTATACTGCAATAAATATAAGCTTTTTCTTTGATGCAACTGATACAGGTGTGTTTATGCAAACAGGCCATGTTGGTAAATGATCTGGGAGAAATTGAAACATCCTTTTTACCCCAAAGCCAGTGGTGGTATTCAGCCAGTTCCGACAGGTTCCAGAGAATCTGTAGCGATAATTTTGATTGATTCAGAGACCACCTCTGATTGACTGACACCGGTAAATACCACCTCTGATTGGCTGACAGCATAGCCACGCCCACCAAGCCACACCCACAGAATCGGTAGTAAAAAAAATTGAATACCACTAATGCCCAAAGCCCACAATCCTCGCTTTAGTAATCTCTTAGTAGTACATGGAATGAATTTAAGAAGAGATGGGACAACCATTTGTCTGAAATGGTATTGTAGGACGTGTCAAAATTTTCATCTTTCAATCTCCAAACATTAGGGGTGCTCAAAAGTTGTGACATGCCTTGGGGATTGTAAAGATATTTTGGTTACTTTAATATAATTTAAATGTGCTTGAAAAGTAACTATATAAATCAGTTTTTATTTTGTAAGTTTCATTTCGGGTTTCTTGCCTGAGAAGGAGGTTGGACTACAAGACCACTAATGTCCCTTCCAACTCTGTATTCTGTTAAGTACTTTTCCTAAATCCACCTCTCTTTTTCCATAAATTTGCCCATACTGTAATACTCTTCTCTGCAGCCAATTTTGTACATTAATTAGCCTTTATATCAAGTAATTCTCTGTTTTCTCAACCCTGAATCTACTAGCCAAGGTGACTCAAATTCCACTGTTATTGGAGATCAAAACCTTTTTGTTCATTTTCTCTATACTATGCAAACTTTTCATTACATTTTCACTACATTTCTCAAGTGCCAGACACTTTAGAATGCTGAAAATAAGCTACCAACACTCATCTACCAGTAATTATTCCATGGACAAAATCCTGGCATGCCATTAGACAGACTCTTGCCACCAAATGTCACATCTGCACTACAAAGCTACATCTGTTCCATACCAATTTGATTTCTAGAAATGGCAAGCCAGGGCTTCTTCCAAAACAACCTAGTATTTGGGGACCTGAGAAATGTCAGAGTTGAGGACAACTGCTTTGCTCCCTGGAGAACGGAGATCACACTGTCTTTTTCGGAGGTTCAGGAAGTGACTGACATTACTATACAGAAAAAGCACCAGAGAGAAATGCTCAAGAAAAGCCCTAACAAACTTGGGAAAGATCTCTTAGTTTACAAGAAGTCCAAAGTTCTTAAGAAAGCAAGAGACCCAAGATACCTCCATTATGCTTGGCCAAACTCAGTGGTTGTCTTTACACAGTGAGTTTCCAAATGAATGTAAAATAAGGCCCAGCAAGAGAGAGAGAGAAGGTCACCAATCCTAAGGGCCTTCCATGCTCCTAGCCTAGCATTTTAGCTACCCTGCTGCTAGCTCTTAATTAGCAAGAGAGTATTTGGAATAAAATACAGGTAGTGCTTGACTTATGCCCACAATTGAGCCCAAAAATTTCTAAGTTGCTAGGTGAAACATGTGTTAAGTGAGTTTTGCTCTGTTTTACAGCCTTTCTTGCTACAGTTGTTAAGTGAAGTGTTGCCATTGTTCAGTTAGTAACACGGCTGTTAAATGGATCTGGTTTCTCCATCGACTTTGCTTGTCAGAAGGTTGCAAAAGGGGATCACATGACCTCAGGACACTGACACGGTCATAAATATAAGCCAGTTACCAAGTGTCTGAATTTTGATCACAAAGTGTGAAAAACAGTCATAAGTGTGAAAAATGGTCATGTCATTTTTTTCCAGTGCCGTGTAATTTCGAACAGTCCCAAAATGAACTGTTGTAAATCAAGGACTACCTGTGCTATGAATGAGAGCACTGAATCCTTCAAATATTGCAGATTCCACACAGATGTCAGATTTTATCTTATCTTTGGGAAGTGGAGAATGGAGAGAAGAGGAAGGAGAGGAAGCTACATTCATGGCCTCAGGTTTGCTCCCCATTGAAACTCTGGAAATACTGTCTCCTCAGTAGTTTTACCAACTGAGTTGCCTTCTTAATGCAAAATTGTACTTTTGCCTTATGCAACGACATATTTTTAGCCAGACCTTTCTGCTGTCTTGACACACCCTAAGGGTTTATAGCCTATTTTTGCTATCGAGAATAAAACCCAAACCATTGCTGGCCAAAGTTTTAAATTGCTCACTTGTTGTTGCACCATGATTGGTGAAGTTGGAGGAATTGTGACACACGGCCATTAAAATAATTAAGTATGTATTTTTATCCCTAAAGATATAGACAGCTCAAAATTAAGGGTTTTTTTAAAAACCTTTTTTGTTTAGGCAGGCACAAACAAGTCTTACCTCAAGATAGTAAGCTGTGGTAATACTCTGGAGACATGATAGAGTTTTATTTCCTATCCTGAGGTCTGGAAAAAAAATGGTTGCCTCATAACACCATATTACTGAGTGGACAGTTAAAATAGAAAAAGGGAATATTGGTTTCCTGGCCATATGGCCCATGAACTGCATTCATGGTTATTTTTGCGTATGTGGGTGTTACCTCTTTCTCCTTCCCACTTCCCACTTGGTTGATAGGAGATCATAACTACCTGTGTGGGGCAGTGGTTAAATGATTAAATGAGAGGGACCCCAACACAGGTAAGGAAAAACTCAAGAGCTGTCCATTTGATCTCAATCCCTTACTCCTCAGGTAGTTACTAGCCTGCCAAAGCATGATACAGGTAGTCCTCAACTTGCAACCACAATTGAGCCTGGAATTTATGCTGCTAAGTGAAAAAAAAAACTGTCAAGTGAGTTTTGCCGCATTTTACAACCTTTCTTGCCCCATTTGTTAAGTGAATCCAGCAGTTGTTAAATGAGTTACACAGTTGTTAAGTGAATCTGGTTTCCCCAATGACTTTGCCTCTTTTGGAATTTCTCTTATGGCCATTACAGATAATTAAACTTACATCCGTTCTTTTAGTAATGGTTCACAGTTAAGTGACTTAAAACTAGTTTTTCACACTTATGACCATTGCAGCATCCCCATGATCATGTGATCAACATTCAGACAGGCAACTGGCTCATATTTATGATGGTTGCAGTAGTCATGTGATCCCCTTCTGAGACCTTCTGACGAGCAAAGTCAACGGGGAAGCCAGATTCACTTAACAACTGTGTTACCATCTTCGCAATTGTAGCGATTCACTTAACGGTGACAAGGAAAGTCATAAAATGGGACAAACCTCACTTAACCACTGATTTGCTTAACCACAGAAATTATGGGCTCCATTGTGGTCATTCACCGAGGAACTACCTGTATTGCTACTTTTGATTATTTTGCTCAAAAACCTTCTTCTCCTGAGGAACAGGGATCCCCTCTCCACCCCCGCCCTGTTTTCTCTCTGTCTTCTCGGGTTGTCTGAGAATGTATTTGTTTTGAACATTTTTTTTTGTCAGGAATAGCACAGGATGCTACTGCTGAGTGTTGATGTCTGTTGTGTATCCTTCCGCTGCCCTGAAACCTGTCAGACTGTCCTCACTTCCAAATCTAAAAAAGTCTTCCCCTACCCCATCCCCTGAGGGATTCCTTCATGATATCTCCCCCTGGAACGGGGTCTTATGGTGGTCTTCAAGTACAGCCTTCACCCAAAGACAGGAATCTTGACAGCACCCCCCATAAAAGTGGCTGTTCAACTTTGGTTGAAAACATGCAATGATGGAAGTCCCAGGTGGCAGCCTGATTCAGGGCTTGGTGCCTCTCGTGCTCAGAAAAACTCCTCTTTGTTTCAAATTTGGATATGCTGCTATAAATTCCTACTCTTGTGAGCTACGGGGGAAATATATTCACCCCTTTCCCCTGTGACTGTACTTCAAGCATTGGGAGTCCGTGATCATGTCTCCCCCACGGAATGCTATGGAAAAAGAGACAGCAGCCTTCTTGAAGGGCTCTTTGCAGAGGAAAGGGTGTGGAGTATGGGCTACATTTTTCACTTCGCAAATAAGAAAAACTGCAATCCTTTCGGTATTTCATCTGACAGTTCCTCAACTCCACCCATTTTCACAAGAAGCCCTTTTATGATCTTTGACCCCATGGGAAAAAATTGTTGGTCTGAAGGACACACAGGGACATGGCCTCAGTTCCAGCCAACACCATGAGCGCACGATTTCTAGGAGTGTTGACTAGAGATATGCAAAATTGGGTCGATCTGGAAATGAACCTTTCCAGAGAATTCCAAAAAGATTCCATTTCCTTCTGGGCCATGCCAAAACTCCTCCAGTCCACGTCCTTTTTGTGGGAAGGGGCTGTTTGGAAGCTTCTAGAAGTAGATCTGCCAAAGCAGAAGCAGTTTGATCCAAAAACGGAGGGCAGGGAAATGGAACATTCTGGAATTATCCGCCTCGAGTTCCCCTATCGGGTGAAGAGAGGCGGGGTATAAATTTAATAATAAATGAAATGAAGATTCGTTTCCCGAACTGACAGATTTTGCACATCTTTAGTGTTTCTCTCATGCCATTTCGTATAAGATGGGCTAATAATTTTTTTTTTTTTTTTACCTGACAAGCCAACCTTGCAAACAACAAACTGCTATCCTTTCCATTTTACAGGCAGGAAAACTGGGAGGTGTATACAGGGCATGAAAGTCAAATGACCCAATAAGTGTAAAGTCAGGGCTTGGGAACTAGGTCTTTTTTGGGATACCTAATTTACGCTGGGTATTATGGCTGTGGGAATGACAGGCCATGCGCTTCTGCCCCTCCCTAGGAGGCAGCAATCCTAATTTTATAAAAATAGCTCACCTGTGGGATCAGGTGGCAGGCTGGCTAAGTAGCTGCCCATTCCCCATCAGGGTGTGGCGGCAGAAGAACTATCTCTGGAATGCAGTCGGTCTGCGGAGATGAATGAAATACAGCCAGCTTCTCTCCACTGGAGGGAAATCGCTCGACTGAGTGACTGAGCCAGCTTTGGTTCATCTCACCAGGTATGCATTAATTAGCCTCTGCAACCGAGTTTCAAAACAGGCAAGCTCCTTTTCCCCAGCAGCTAACCGTGTGTGACCTAACAGCAGTGACAACTAAAGAGCCTTGATATGTGGACATGAGCAACCTCGCTGGATGATCCCATACTTAACCCCCC
>JANHGC010008571.1:511547-523612 GCA_027560395.1 Boaedon fuliginosus
TGTTCAGCTTCCTTCTCATGCGGCTGACAGGGAGAGAATATAGATAGAATCTCCTTTGTAGAGTGGATCAGAATGGATCAGAATCAGAATAGAAGGGACCTTGGAGATCTTTGAGTCCAACCCTCTATTTTTGGAAAATAAGCTGACCCCCCTCTTCTTTGTGGCAGCCCCTGAAACACTGGAATACTGAAATACTGTCATCATGTCACCCCCTAGTCCTTCTTTTCTCTAGTCTACCAATACCTAATTCCTGCAACCATTCTTCATGTATTTTAGTCATATGAATGATGAACTAATGGAATCTTAAATCAAAGCTATGGAACGAAGTAGACAACACAATTTTTAAATGGCAGCTTGTGTCAAACACAGGGATAGACATTCAATGTAAGAAGAGAATACACCAAGAAGTTTGTTCTTGCTTATTTGTGACAGCATATTTTAATGCAAAAAAAACCCCAACAGTCAAAAATGACACTTTTGCTTGAAGTATAGCCTGGTGGTATATTTTTTTTCCAGTATCTCATTGTCATGGAAGATTACTTTAAGAGACAGACAGCAGGTGAACACTAGAAGAAGCAAGGTGTTTTTCTCTATTTGCCTGCAACTATGCAGGCTACAAATGAAATTGATTTATTTGACATCTGAATGTAACCTAGACTTCATTCTGCATTTTCAAACCAATAATGTTCAAAATGTGCATTTAGAAGCCGTTTGCAGAAAAATACATATATTCATGAAATAATGTACCATATGGGATCTATTTGGGAACAGAAGAGTAATATAGATTAGGCAAAATTTGCAAGTAAAATGATGAAACGTGTACTAAAATGTACACCGATGTTAATGTGGTCTTTAAAAAAAATCACGTTTGATTTTCCAAATGTAACATATTTGCTGATCAAGAAACTGTTGAAAACAAACTTGAATGATCTGAATCTGTTGCTTTTACTTTGTTCTACAAACCAAGATTGTGGTGATAAGTGATAGGCATGAATCCTTAGATAGCCAGGGACAAGTTTCACACCCAGTCCAAACCTTCAGTTTAAGAATAAATAGGGATCACACCCAACTATATTGTCAAGAATTATGGCTAAATCTTGATGTCATCATAGAATCATACTGGTAGGTGTGTAATAGAGATTTTCAAGTCTAACATCCTGACCTTCTGGGCAGGAATTCTCATGTGTTCATCCCAGGCCAATGTTTCTTAACCCTGACAACTTTAAGATGTATGGACTTCAACTCCCAGAATACCCCATCCAGATATGCTGGCTGGGAAACTCTGGGAATTGAAGTCCACACATACTAAAGTTGCCAAAGTTGAAAAACACTGGCCCATCCATGCAAATGGCTCTCTAATATTTGCTTGAAAATCTCCAGTGATGCAGAATCCGTGACTCCGTCAGGCAGGTTAGATATATTTGCTTAATATTTCTCGTGACAGAACATTCTTCCTTATTTCTAATTTGCATTTCCCTATGTTAAGTTATCTACTTATTGGTTCTTGTCCTACCTTTGGGAGCTATACAGAATAAATTCATAGACTCACAGACTTTCAGTATTTGACTAATGCTAACGGGGAAGATGGCATGTTCAGACAAAGCAAACTTCATTTATTTATATCACCTTAGGATCTCCCTACCACGGGAGCTTATGTTTACAATTAAAAATAACCTCCGCCCCCTGTCTTTTACAATTATTAAATAAAAGCAGTAACCAAAACAGTGATAAACAGTAAGCCAATAGAAGAAATAAAACAGTTAAAACAGAACAGCAGGGATCTCTTTGTTGTTCAATTTGACATCATCATTAAAAGCAGATCAAACTAGAAAAAGATGTTCGGGATCCATTTAAAAGCTGACTAAAGATATTTAAGTCTGAGATGGGAGTTTTGCCGATAAGATATCAATGTGAAGATACTCTGTGCCTAGTGCCTGTCAAATTAACTTAACATTATGCCAAGTTTGCAAGCAGGGCCTCTCAAGAGGAGTTGTGGGCCTCTTCCAAGATTCAGTCTAATGGTCCATTGGAGCATCTTTTCCACCTTAAAAATGATGCAAGCTGTGTAAACTGTGAAGGCTGTGTAATTAATGGTATGGTATGGACCTTCAGTCCTCATCACCTGTAAAAAGTTAAAAGGTCTTGGGTTCATTCTCATACCAGAGGACCTTTCTCATTTTCAGTTCCCCTTCACCGGGGAAGAGAGGCGGGGTATAAATTTAATAAATTAAATTAAATTAATTTAATTACATTTACAGTCTTCCCATATTAAAACTCCTGAAAACAGCTAATTTGAGGAGGTGGGTGGGTAATATTACTTTTAGTACAAACAAAAAAAATTAGGTATCACCTTAGAAACAGCCTTCCTTCCTTTTGGCACCAAGTAGCTTCACTAATGCAGTGGACTTTAGATTCCTTGCATTGTAAGGTCACAATGTCCTGACCGCCACCTTTCAGGCTGTGATGGCCATAAAATCGCTAAAAATTGTTATATTTGGCCAAAGACCAAGAGGTCAAATCCAAAGCCCCACTTCTTTCTTTGGGAGGCCTGTTGTTATGTTGCAACTGTTAGAAAATAATTGAAAGAAAGTGGACGAATTACAGCTCGGCCTGAACAATGGCCATTTCCTGATGGAGTTGAAGAGTGATTGCTTAATTTATTTCAAAAGTTTCCATTTAAGAGGAACTTATTTGGGACTTTGTAAAGGCAAAGTGCAAAGAACCCTAGAGTGAAGGTAGACAATCTGGCAACTTGCTGATGTTAGGATTTGTTTGAAACAGATGAGAGTTCTACAAAACGACTGGAAGACACTATATGGGTTACTCCTGATATATCTTTGTAAGCCAGAAAGCTGGTATATAACCGACACTAATTTGGCTTGGATCTGACCAGGTGGCCAATCCAAGGGGAAGGTCCATGTTTCCAACTCCATTTTGAGATACTGAAAACCCACAACCTCTGAATGAAAACCAAGGATTCTACTGCTAAGCAACGGCCTTCAATGAATCTGTAGCACAACCAATCAGACAACAGATCTATCTAGTTCAGTATTGCTAGTAAAAACTCTGCAAGATTTCACACGGCTGTCTTTCCCAACCCAGCTTGACGATGCTAAAGATTAGGGCTGGGATCTTTTCTATGCAAACTAGATGCTCTCCCACAAGATTTACCTAGCATGCAGGAAAACTGCCTGTTCTCAGAGACAGCAGGCTAAATGGGATCATTGCTCAATTACTGTCTACACTGACTGGTAAAAGTAGGATTTCAGCCAAGGATTTTTCCGATGTATAGCAATAGCAATTAGCACTGAGATTTATATACCGCTTCACAGTGCTTTACATACAGCCCTCTCTAAGCGGTTTACAGAGTCAGCATATTGCCCCCAACAATCTGGGTCCTCATTTTACTGACCTCGGGAAGGCTGAGTCAACCTTGAGCCGGTCAGGATCGAACTGCTGGCAGTCGGCAGAGTTTGCCTGCAATACTGCATTCTAACTCTTTTTAGCTGGAGATACCAGTGACTAAAGTTGAGTTTTGTGCGTGCAAAGCAAACTAATTGTCCATTCCCCTTTGTAATACCATCTACATCAGGATATCCAACCTTCACAAACTTTTAAGATTTATGGATTTCAACTTGTCTTAAAGTTGTCATAGTTCAACACCTGCTGGTCTACATCAAATGGCTGACCAGAGCTTTATAGTTCCTTCAAAGTGCTGGAGACTCAGGCTACTTTTATATGGGTAGAACAGATGATCTCCTCCTGATCTATACACCTCTCCAGAATGCCTCACCCTCTTTTTCATTCCCAAGGCTCACATCTCACCTGACCAGCTCCTCAGCTGAAGAGCACATATTATTCCCTCTGCAAAGCTCTTACCTGTTCAGTGATGAAGGAGCTGGAGAAGGTAATGGCTGACCAGAAGAAGATCCCACAGCTAAGAATAATCTTCCTGTTGAAACGGTCACCAAGGTAGCCAAATATTGGGGCTGCCACCATAAAGCTACAGATGAAAACTGCAGAAGAACAGAAAGGAAGAGATGGATTGGGTCAGCAATTCCCAAACATTGGGAAATTTGGTCAGGAAAGTCAAAAACAAAGTATCAATCATCTACACCAGCTTTCCCTAACCTGGTACCTTCCGGATGCATTGGGAACGCATGACAGGTTCGGCTCTTCCGTTCAAACCACTGGTGAATCCTTCATGTGCTGCTGCAGATGCTACAGATAGTCCTCAATATATGACAACAATTGGAACTAGAATTCTGATTGCTACGTAATGCAATTGTCACAGGATCAGACCTGATTTTACCACCATTTTCCCCTGTGGTCATTAATTGAACTTCCAAAGTCATTAACAGCATCATGCAGTTGTTAAGTGAATCATGTGGTCATGAATTAACTTTGCTTGTTGAAAGCTGGCTGGGATGGGTGCAAATCGTGATCACCTGACCACAAGATACTGAAACCATCATAAAGGTGAGCCGGTTGCTAAGTGCCCAAATGTGATCACGTGACCATGGAGATGGCACGACAGTCATAACTTCTAAGGACTGGTTGTAAGTCACTTTTTCCAAGGCTGTCGTAAGTTCAAACTTTTGTTAAATGAACAGACTGAAGTCGAGGACTACTGCATTCAAAACTCAAAGGAAGACATTGTTTCCTCATACACAGTCAGATTTAAACAGTCTTTATATATTTTATTTATTATTGTATTTATTCATAATAGGTAGTCCTCAACCTATGGCCACAACTGAGCCTGGAATTTATGTTGCCAAGTGAGAAATTTGTCGAGTGGGTTTTGACCCCATTTTATGACTTTTCTTGCCACATTTGTTAAGTGTTGTTAAATTAGTAACACGGTTGTTAAGCGAATCTGGTTTCCGCATGGACTTTGCTGGTCAGAAGAATTCAAAAGGTGATCACGTGACCCCGGGACCCTGCAAACCGTCATAAATGTCAGTCAGTTGTCAAGCAGCCAAATGTAAATCATGTGACTGAGAGGAGGCTGCAACAGTCATAAGTGTGAAAATCATCATAAGTTACTTTGTCAGTGCTGTTGTTAACTTCAAACGGTCAGTAAGCGAACTGTTGTAAGTCAAGGACTATCTGCTTATTTACATATCACCTTCACTCACGATAGTAACAATGTCAAAGTGAGCAGAGGATGAATTTAAACCCGAGTTTCCCTGCCCCTATACCAATACTTGGGTCTTTACAATATGGAAAATTAATATTTGCAATACGCTGACAGCGCATCACTCACTGTTGGCTAGAAAGATACTATGTTTTTCTACACAATCCGCGTTAAATCTGTTTTCGATTCTTTGTAGATCTGGAAGTCACTTTTTTAATTAGATGGTTTGTTGATGCGCAACAAAAGGAAAGGCAACATAGATATTTTAAAGACAGAGGCGGTGCAGTTATGGAAAAAGATTTGAGAACAAAAGAATAAAATGACAAAACAGAAAGCTGGCAGAACCCAGATGGCAGCATGAGGATATTCAGTTTGAGTTGTTAAAAAAAATAAAATAAAATTCAGACAATGACAGTCAGCTTGCCAGAAAGACTGCCTGCCAGCTATCACACCCCTATCTAGCCCAAAAGTCTTCCCGAGAGGAGCCATACCATTTAACTAGGAAAAAACGAAGGGGTGGTGGAGGAAAATTGGTAGAGGAGGGCCTGCCATCTCATCTAATTAGACAGAAATCAATTTCCGCAACCAGACAAGTAGTCCTCATTTAATGACCACAATTGGGAACGGTAACTCAGTCATTAAGTGAAGTAGTTGCCATGGTTATGATTTTGCTTCAACTCTGCTTTGCAGACCTGGAAAGGTTGCAAATGCATGATTTGGTTGCAAAGTTACTTTTTCATCACTGTCATCACTGTGAATTCAACAAACGATTCATTCTTCCTCTACACCAACAAGTAAAATTCTCATTTAAGCCTGGTCCTCATTAGACATATAAGGGACCAAAGCTGGAACTTCAGCATGCCCAACCTGACTTCTACCCATTACCTTCTCAGTGCAATGCAGTGTTTGTCATCCTTAGCAAGTTCAAAGATATGGGGACTTCAACTCCCAGAATTCCCCTGCCAGAGGAATAGTCCTGGCTGGTTTAATGCATTTGCTTTTTTTAAACCCGACCTATTGCCCAGGGTTGTTGTGAGGAGAAATAGAAATGACTACTATGTTACCACAAAAGACAGGATAGAAATCAAGCCAGAAACAAAATACAGCTATGTGACTGACTGCAGAAAGTATCGACTTTAATCAACTATATCAACTTGAATTATTATTTGCCTTCCACATGATCCAGCATTCTTTGGTCCAACTATAAGGCTCATGTTACCCAATGCCCAATGTACATTTCACATTACACAAGCCCAGAATGGGGATAGTTTTTCAGAAAGAGCGATATATTTCTCTGGCATCCTGACCGGGGAAATGAGGCGGGGGTATAAATCTAATAAAATAAATAAAATAAATAAATCATAAAAAATAAAATAAAAATAAATAAATCCTCAACCAACTTTAAAAGGTTAAATATTCTTTTTCAACATGGAAGTCTTTAAAAATAAAACCGGGGGAATAAAACAGAAGTAACTTCGGTTCAGATTCCATTTTGTAGCCTTGCCTCACAAAAGATGATCTCCTTCAGAGACAGGTCACACAGGAACCTTTTTTTTTTTTCCTTTTTAAATAGCACCTTTCAAAGACTCCGTTTCCTATACGCAATTGGGTGTGCTTCTCGCTGGCCCCAAAATACCAGACAAAAGAGCAGGTGAATAAAAATAAGTAAAATGACAGACGCCCTTCCAATTGAAAGTGACAGCTTTGGAATCGTAGCTTGGAATGAAGGATGAGCAACACACGTCTGTTTCGTTGCAATTGTGGTGAAAGAACAGGAAAGGTTTAATTACCAAGACGGGATGGATTTCTCTGTATCTATTTCTGATTTCAGTGGTCAGACCCACCCTGATACAGGTGGGATGCCTTTTGTTTTTAATTTCTCCTAGTTCTTTTGTGGTGCAATGTGGGTGGATGTGCCCGCATGTGTGCGCGCCTCTGTGTGCTTGGAATTTCTCTTGCTCTCTCTTTTTAATTATATGAGACAATAACCAAAAAAAAGTAGTTCATCTTTTCCAGGCTTCATGGATTCCTTCACGCGCGGTTACCCATGAGTGCCAGCTCAGGTTTTTTTTTTTCCACCCTGGGAGACGCCAGTCAACCAGCAACCTAGTTCTTTGTCACGATATTTAAAGGTGCTCTTTGATTTTGTTTGACAGGAAAAAAATATAATATTCGTCCCCCACCCCCTCAAAAAATAGCAGAAGGGGTTTAACTGTTTAATCATAAAAGATATTGTGTTTTGTGAAAGGTTCTCTCCAGCCATTAAGATGAAGATTTCCCTCAGGTTTGAAGGAGGCTGAAATTCAAATTTGCACTTGGAATTGTTCTCCTGAATGCGGTTTGGGTTTTGAGAGTTTATTTCACACTTACTTGTTTGTGGAATTATATTGAGAATTACGGGCATCGTCATCACTCTCCACGGCTTATCAGTGGGGGCAGCAGAGCCCAAGTGATTTATGCAGGTTTTTTGGCAATGATATGGGACCTGCTTGCCATTGTCTTCTTCAGGAAGTTTCTTTTTTCCAATTCCACAATCTGCTCTACAGTTCTGGTATTTCCTGGTGATCTCTATTTAATTAACCATGTGCAACCCTGTTACGTTTATCAAGATCAGCCAAGGAATGCATACAATAGTAAGATGCAGACTCTTGAGATACACTGTTTTATCTGTCTTCCCCCAGAATTGATCACTTGGTCTGGCAGAAGTTCTTCAACATCTCGCCTAACTTACTACACCTCATCTTTTGACCAGCGTTGACATAGGATGCCAGGAAGTTCGTGCACCGATTATTTTATTTATTTTATTTATTTGTTTAGATTTATACCCCGCCTCATTTCCCCAGTCAAGGATTTTAACAGTCCGCATAGGAGATTCCAAAAATGACAGTAGCAGGACCCTATCTACAGACTTACCTACCTAACTGTAAGCTTACATATACATAGCTATAATACTGAGGCAGATTGGGAACTTGATGGCTCCTTTTGTTTTAGCGCTTCCTCAGCTGGGGTTGAAAAAATCCAGACAACTATAAGATGACAGCAAAGAATGGATATTTCTGCATTTCTACGCTGCGTTCTGTGCATTCTGTGACAGATATTTTGATTGATGAGGTACCAACAGCCTTAAATGCCTTCCGACTCTTAACAAGAATTTGGGGTGGTTTTGCAGCTATCCATATAGCCCGAGACATTTTATCAATATATGTTTATAGCTAATACAGTATAAAACTTTGACTGCAAAATCAGGTTGCCACTAGATGGCAGCAAAGAGAGATACAATACCTTGTTTGCTCCCACCTAGTGGCAGTCTGCAGTCCAGACATGGTATACCTAATAAACTCCACCAGGTCTCCTATGTTATATAGAAGACTATTTGAAAATTGGTCAGACCTGGATACAATTTCCCCAATAATAGCAGTTTTTATCTTGGCAAGTTTTAACAAAGCTCAACGTTTTATCTGTCCATTCATGATCAAGCCATCCCTAAATATTTAGTACTGCAGTAGAAGCAATTCACAACAATACAGTGTTTCTGAGGAAAGGGGCAAACCCTCCTTTCTAGCCATTGCAAAGTTTATATGATCACAAGAAACAGCCTCTATAGCAGGGGTGTCAAACTCGTGGTGTCACATGACACCTTCATTAAACCAGGTGTGGGTGTGGCCAGTGTATGGTGCATCCAGCCTGCGGGCCATGGATATGACAGCCCTGCTCTATAGCAATAAAAACAAAAATTGTATTTCCACTAATTGGGACTGAAAATGCCATGGATTAAATTTAGAATTTTTGGCATGGAAAGCATGTGGCATTCCACCAAATTATAGGTGGTCTTCAAGTTACATTCATTTGTTTACTGTCGGTTCGAAGTTATAACAGCACTGAAAATAGTAGCTTATGGCTGGTCCTCGTATTTATGGCCGTGACAGCACCCACAGTCACCTGATCAAAATTCAGGCACTGAACAACTGGCATGTATTTATGACGCGTTCCTGGGATCATATGATCATATGATCACTGTTTGCGACCTTCTCAACTGGCTTCCTATCAGCAAGTCAACAGGGGAAGCTGGATCTATTTAATGATCACTTGATTCTCTTAACAAATAATTCGATTAACAGCTGTGGCAAAATGGTCATGAAATCAAGTGTGCCTTACTTAATAACCATCTTGCTTAGCAACAGAAAGTCTGGTCCCAATTGCGGTTGTATGTCGAGGACTTCCTGTTTGTTCCCATTATCTTTTGGAAGGGGCTCATGTGGTAAGACGCTGGGCTTACGCACCACTAAGGTCGGCAGCTCAGCGGTTCAATTCCCGTGAGCGAAGAAACCACGGAAGGGACAAGGAAGGAGGCTCCCCCGTCTCCCTACCGGCGTCCTGTGGGTGAAGATAATACCGCCTGAAAAAAATCCTTTCACAAAGGCAGGCAGCTACTTCGATGATCTCTGGCTAACACATGGCATACGCTTAAAAATAAATAAATTCGGAAGCTAGAGCCCATTCTTGGCCCAGAAAAGCTTCAAGTGTCAGTCTCAATCAACTATTCTGAAAATCAGATGGGATTACTGGGCTAGGTAAAAACACTTTGCCTGAAAACTCGGCGAATGAGATCTGCTAAGCGCAAGGTAAACATATATGATCCCATAATAATTCCTGGGATCTTGGATAAGGATATCCTATGTTCCTTTTTTTGCCAGAATGAATAATTGTATCAAAGGCAAGTTCAGAGAAATACACTCCTTTAAGGAGCAAGGTGGTGCCAGGAGGCTGCAGGTACCATGCGAATCATTCCAGCTGCAAAATTAACCCTAACTCTGCAAAGGTTTTTTTTTTTAATCACACGAGAAGGTTTTTTTTCGCTCGCAGGAAAAGACCCCAGCCCTTGCATCTGCAAAAGGAACAACTTCCTAGGATGGAAACTGTAATTTAAAATCAAACTTCACATCAAGGAAACAGAGATGGGTATTGTGTCACTCAAGTCACTCCAGCAGATAACTTTTAATTCACATTCAGACAACAGACTGCAACACTTTTCCTGGGATGACAGTTTTCCTGGAATAATTATAAACCAGAAATCAAGGACAAATACGATAAAAGCTAGTGGTTAAGATTTACTTTTATAATAGGGCTCTAAATATTGTCCACTTTCAGTTTTACCTGGCCAAACAAGTAAACTTAGTAATACATACTGCAAACATTCATATTTTCAAATGTTCAGAACAGAAAGAGAGAAATACTCAACTCTGGTATTTGTTTCCCTATTTTTTAATATACGATTAAAAATTTTAATATATAAGTAATAGCAATAATAACACATTCTCCTTATGCAATCCACACTCTGTAATGTTTTCCAGGCCCCAGATATCACAGAGAAAGGAAAGGACACTCTGCAGATGCTCATGGACACCTTTTTTTCTGCAGTCAGCACCTACAGGGGCAGAGACAGCACAATTTTGCCAGTGCTTAGACAAAATGCAAGGACTACTTCACAACCAAATGCACAAACTGAGTTCAATGAGTCATATCACACAGACGCTGACCAAATATCCATGAGGATATTTCTCTAAAGCTGAGGACAACTTAACAGCGCAAGAGAGACCATCTGATACTGTATTTGGAGGTCTCCTACCAGGAGGGACCAGCTTCACTCTAGCTAATGACAGGGTTGGCCCTGAATGCTTAGACTAGCCTTGAACAAAACCTTCAGGTGTGAGGAAGGCAAATGCCCAAAACAGTATTTAGCAGAATCTCTTGCTCAAAGCCTAACCACATGGATAATTTGTGCAGAGGGAGGAGAGAGGAGAGGAGAGGAGAGGAGAGGAGCGATAGAGACAGAGACAGAAGCAGAGAGAATCACCAGGGCATAACCCAGAAGGACAAGTAGCCAGTCTCGGTTGAGCAACTAGAGATAGGTGGGTCAAGAGCTATCTGTACATCTCAACCAAGACTAGTTATCTGTCCTTTGAGAAGTACAGGTAATCCTCAACTTCAAAGCCTAGGTCTAGTTCCTCCTTTGTTACATCACAGAGCCAACTCACTTGAAAATAGCTTTGTATAGAAAAAAGGAAAAGACTGTCAAAAACAGCCCTTTCTTGGAGATGCAATGAGGAAAATGCTTCTTTGAAACATACGTTTCTACAACGTCCTATACTTACCACGTTTTGGGAGAAAGGAGTGGATGATATAAATACGATTGTGTAACCAAAGCTAACATTTTCAGAAGATAATATTCTTTTGAACCATACCCTTATAGTGCATGGAATTTGACAACTGGATAACGCAAACAATTCTCTGTGCCCTTTCCATGGCTAAAACGTTTATTTTGGTATTGCAGTATTGGAAAGACGGTTTACTCACTGAGGAGTTCACTGCAGGTGCCACTTATGAGCAGATAGCTATGAGCAGATAGCTTATAGACATAGACTTTGTATAGAAGAATACAATGAAATGTGGGATTCATTGACACACAATACGGTAGGTTAAAAAAGGTAATATACTGTAAATATAGGGGGCACAATGGCCCTAAAGACACAGGTTGTCAGCTGGAAAGCTAACATCCTGGATTTGAGACCTGAGCGACCTGTTACAGGGCAAGCTCACCTTACTAGCCCCAGCTCCTGCCCACCTAGCAATTTGAAAGCATGCAAATTTGAGTAGATAAACAGATGCCACTTTGGTAGGAAAACCTTGGTGCATAGTCATGCTTGCCACATGACCATGGAAACATCTTTGGACAATGCTGGCTCCCTCGGCTACAAACAGTGCTGAACACCTCCCCCCTAGAGTCAGCTATTTATTTTATTTATTTATTAATTACGCTTTTATGCTGCCCAACTCCTGAAGGACTCTGGGTACCTTACAACATGGATAGCAATAGCACTCAGATGTTATACACTGCTTATCAGAGCTTTACAACACTCCCCAAGCAGTT
>JANHGC010008572.1:13135-25645 GCA_027560395.1 Boaedon fuliginosus
AGAGTGATTGTGTTTTTGTGATTTTACTTGTATAGGACTGTTTTTAATTGTATTGTTAGCCGCCTCAAGTTCCCTTTTGGTGAAGAGAGGCGGGGTATAAATTTAATAAATAATAATAATAATATACTCTTTGGGGACCTCCAACCTCCTTTCGCCAGTCACTATTGTCTCTGGGCTTGCGGGTCAAATGATGTTGCCTTCTGTTCGGTTGCTCCTGGGTCTCTCTGTCTCAAAAAATATCTAATGTATGCTTTTACATTGCGAGTCCCGGGTGCCATTTTCTTGCCTTTTTCTTCGTCCGCAATCAGCTGGTCTCATTTCCACTCTTCCCTCTCTGCCTCTCCTCGGTCTGCTGCTCCGTTTGTTCTGGTAAATTAATTTCTTCTTTTATAATGTCTTTGTTGTCAATTATTTTATCCATTTTATTTAGCATCCTTTTAGCAATCTCCCAAATCACATCCAGTCCGTTTAAAATTGTTACGCAGTAAACTTTCGTGGCTTCGCAGGTATCCACCAGTTTTGCAGTCACCATTTCTTTGCACCAGTTCTTAACAAATATTTCTCTGAAAACTTTTAACAATCCAATGTCACTTCGAAAGTTTAATAGACTGCTCCTCCAGGCTCATACCCACAATCTGCGCCAACCAGATATTTTAAAAGAAATGGCTTCGCGAGAAGTCACTGCTTGCACACAATCTTACTTCACCGCTTATTAAATCTTTGTGTCTCTCTAGTCCCGCCTCTCAATCAGGGGTTTAAAATGTTATTAGTCTAGTCTCACCCAATCGGTAACGCCCATCTAGATTTTCTTATCCTCCTGCTCAAATATTGTTTCCCGGATGGTCCCGACTTGTAGCCACCATTTTGTGGTGGCCTCCAGTACTGGCTGTCGGCTTCAGAGATGATGCTCAAAGGGGAGAGAATTGCAGGTCCTCTCAACACCCCCTGTGTCATGCCCTATCTCTTTCCCTCCCCTCCAGGGAGACTTAGGTCCCTCTAGGGACCCTCAGGCCGGCCATTGGGTATGGATTTGCGGAGCTCACAAATTCCATGACCCCATCGCTGGAAGTCCAGCCAGACCAAGCTGGACAATTTCTGACAGTCTGTTACATAATAAAAAAGGTTTAACTAAAGGAAGACCAGAATAATGGCTAGGGAAAAGGCACCTCTCCATTAACTTTTGATTCTGGCCCTACCTAGCACTAAACATTACCCCAGAAGGTCTGTTATCCCATGAAACTGGTACACCAGTTCTCAGCAAAAAAAAAAGTGTACTCCATCTTTGTTATAGGCAAACATTAATAAAGAATTCTACCTAATTCTGAAACTTTATGCCATTGTACAGTTAATTATGATTATAGAGTCTGCAAAAAGTGTGAAAACCTGCCTTAACTTTGATTTGATAAAGTAGACCACAGCCTATTTCTTGGTAAAACAGAACAATATGGGATAGGAAATATCACCCCCAGATGGATTTGCAATTGGCTGAATAACCACATTCGGGATGAGGTCATCTATGTCCTTCCTTCTATGTGGAGGGAAACATGCAGCGCGATACCTCAGAATTCCATCTTGGGCCTAGTGCTCTTCAACATCTTCATCAATGATCAGTATGAGGGAATTGAAGGGGCACTTATCAAATTTGCAGATGACATCAAGTTGGGGGAACTGCTAATACAAACAGACTCAAGATTCAGGAGAATCTTGACAGACTTGAATATTAAATCCTCTTCAACAAGATGAAGTTCAGTGGTGAGAAAAGTAAGGTCTTACACTTAGGCAGGAAAAATCAAATGCACAGATACAGAGTAGGCAGCAGCAAAATTAACAGTAGTGTAAGAGAGATCTAGGCATCCTACTGGATCACCATTATGTATGAGTCAGCAGTGTGCTGCAGTCACAAAAAAAGCCAATGTACCTCTAGGTTACTTCAACAGAGGGATAGTATCAAGATCACAGGAAGTAATACTACCACTCTATACTGCACTAGTGAGGCCACATTTAGAATATTGCATCAATGTCTGGTCACCACAATACAGAAAAAGATGCTAAAGAGTTCAGAGAAGAGCAACAAAGATAAGGGGTTTGGAGGCTAAATCATACAACGAGCAGCTAAGGGAACAAGGTATGTTTACCCTAACAAAGAGAAAGTTTAGGGTAACATGATTGCCGTCTTCTAATACTTGAGGGTCAGTTTATTCCTCTATAGCACCTGACGGCAGGATATGAAACAAGGCTGATCCAACTTGGAACAAAAGAGGAATTTTCTGACTATGGAATAGTTGTAGGTGCTATATTGCTGAAGGTTTTCAAGAAAAGATTGGATAGCCATTTTCCCAGAATAGTATCAGAACTTCTGCCTTGGGCAGGCAGATGGACATGAAGACCTCCAAATACTCTTCCAGCTCTATGATTCTATGATTCTCTTTTGTAGTAGGAAAAATATGTCTGTCTGGAATCCTAGTATGTTGTCTGTCTAGACCAGCCTTGTGCCCTCTAGATGTATTGAGAATATAACTCCAGAATTCTTGGCCTGCATGACTAGTGACCCATAAAGGCATTCATATTTTCCAAAATACCGCCTATGTCTCTACGCAGAGGCCTACAGTATTCTCTGACATTCTGATTTATGGCAAAGAGAGAAGCAGTACAAATTCAAGACACATAGCAAATGACTAACATTCTCCACCAGCACATAACATAAAAATATAATAAAAATTTAAAACTCTTTGTAATTGCTCAATTTTATAGATTGGTTTTTTCCATATATGCAAATCCTCAATTACACATCTGATTTCTTCTTGCCTCTAGCCTCTGTCAGAGAGGCTTCTTAACTACATCCCTTGGGAAAATGCACAGAGCCCAACTCATTTTCAATCCCTGACAATTGGGATCCCCTGCAGTCACAATTTCTGAAGAGCTCTACAATTCTATTTAAAAAAAAAAAAAAAATCATCCTACTATACATTTCTTAAAAGTGCTGACTGATTAAATTTAAACCTTCAAATGGTATCTTGGGAATTTCTTAACAATGAAAAGTCAATGCAAACATCAGGTGCACCTGAGATCCTTCTATAGGATGAGACCTACATCTTGCAAGCGAGCAAATTCAAATGTTAGTATTTCTATAGGGAATGTGAATGCTATGCTGAGAAGCTTGAAAACCCTTACAGAAAAAGTGGATAGGAAAGTTTGGAAGTAAGAAATAGGAAGGAAAATAGGTAGAATTTAACTCAGTGGCATTAAGCAGATCCTTAGTTAAATACTCTGTGACTACATTAAACTCTTACAATCACCGAGGTTGTACAAAACATTCCACCTACAAAACCAATACAACCTACAAATAAATCCATGACATCAAACCATACATAACTTCAGGAAAAGAACAGATGAATTGTAGCACGAGCACGTAGATGTGCTAGCTGATAATTTTCATTCCACAATGACATTAGATAAGAATGGAATGGAATGGAATGGAACGGAACGGAACAGAACGGAACAGAACAGAATACTTTATTGTCACTTTAAATGCACACTAATCAGCATACATTAAAATTAAATTTCATTGCATTCAGTTCTCAAAAGATAACCATTATGCATATACCCACATACACGCGCATATAATTATATGACACAGAGAAACATCACAGTTGTTCGAATGCATACATATATAGGGTTAAAAAAAAGAATTCTACAAGTTTACAAGATCGATGGCATAAGGAACAATGCTGTTACAGAATCTAGTAGTCCTGCTGTATATATATGTAATAACTACAACAAACCTTCTCCATTCTGTCACCTCCAACAGCGGCCTACTACTTCATGTTAAAGGACAGTATGTGATTATCTGTAGCATTCAGATATGAAAATACTAATTCTGGTTTTCTACTATGTGCAATACAGTATTTCTTATGTAATAGGCAGAATATGCCTATTTTTGAAAGATTCAAAGGTGCCCAAAAGTGCTTCAGGAATTACAGTAGTTCATGCCTAATCTAGGCATATAATAATCTAACCCTAGGAATGTTGGATATTGTTTTCCCATGTTAAACCAGTAAAGCAATGAAGATGTTAAATGAGAGACTATGGACATGTGATTAAAGCAACCAATCAGAGAAGAACATAGAATTTCTTCAGAACCCTTTTGCTTCTCCTCTCTCTTCTGTCTGAACTTCGTGGTATATGGTCTGTTCCTTTTCCGTGTGTGTGTATAGGGTAATGCTTGAGTAGAATGCTCTGCCCAAATGTGTAAATACCAGTAAATATATATGTATGTAAATAAATGTATATATTGTTACTATAGACAAGTCTTTTTTAGAGTCTTACTTCTTCACAGAGCCACATTAGGCACGATCATCGCATCTTATCTATTTTTAGATAAGATTGCTTTTTATCTATCTAACAAGGAAAGGTTACAATAGGAAATAAACAATTCTTGTTTTTTGTTTGCATCCTTCTTAGTTGTAAAATGAAGAAAAAAGGCTTTTCCTTTTTGAGGAGATATTTTAGAAAACTTTAAATGTATGTGTGTTTTCCCTAAACAAGATACAACAATCTAATTTAAAGTAGGAAGTCTCTATGCTAAAGTAGGAAGTGTCTGTACTTTTTTTGGCCTACTTTCGTCTCTGCCATTTTTAATATATGCTCAACTTGATGTAGGGGAAAAAATTACAAAGGACCATTTAGGAATAGAAAGGAGTCTATGATAACTTTCTCCAAAGATTTTGCACAAAAATTCAAATGCACATCTTTATCCCTGGAACTTTATCCCTGGAACTATGGACCTTCTATGTCTCTTCTGTGAAGGGGGAGATGAAGAGAAGACATGGAAGGATGTGTTTGTTTGTTTGTTTGTTTGTTTGTTTGTTTGATTGATTGATTGATTGATTGATTTATACCTGGTCAAGGGGAATTCGAGGCAGCTTACAATATTAAGTGTTTGAGGGATAAATGAAACTAGCATGAGAACTTTGTTACTGAACAGAAACTGTAGCCTAGTATATAAAACAACAAACATTGTTATGTAAGATTGGAGGTTTATTTAAGTATTTGTTATATTGATATTCCATTTTTTTCCTTAGGAGTTAAAGGCTTTTTTCTTGGGGATCTCAATTTTTTTCTCTTTCACAATAACCTTCCAATATAGATAGGATTGAAAAAGAGTGACTGGCCTTAAATCACTCAACCAGTTACCAAAGCAAAGTGTCCATGATCTTAATCACAATGTTTCACTAGATCTGTCTGGATCACACACTAGCCACTGAAAAACTCCTTTCATGTGAGTTTTAAGAATATGATTATCATGAGCCAGCAAATCCAACCAAATGCATTAGCATCTCTTTTTCCAAATAAAACAAACACCACAGTCAGCAGCTAGGAGGTGGCTATAGGTATTTTAGTTAGGTTGATTGATCTATCAAAAAAAAAGTAAAATGAAAGCTGTACAGTACCTATATATTTTGAAATATATCCCACCTCCATTGTCAAAAAATGCATGACAGTTCTTACTTCTTATTGTCCTTTCCACTCTACTTTTTTTAAAGTCATCTAGACAGATTAATAGATTGTGATATATTGTGGAATTTGTAAATTATTCTCTTTTTAAGTTCAGTTGATTTTCTTGCTTTATTAGATAGAGTGGTATGATTAAGCCATAGCAGGAAGAAAACTTACAATAAAAAGGAACCATTTCATTTATACCATATCTTATGGCCCAGTCTTTCACGCATATAATCTTAAAACAGGATTCCCTTCTATGTTCTCTGTAGGTTCAATTATATAAATAAGCTGAATTTACATTAAAAATAGTGTACTAATAAGAGAAAGTATTATTATACAGTGCTGCTACCTTTACAGCTTTGAAGATTTTGCAGAGAGATAAACCAATTAGTACAGCAGTGTGTTATTATCCTTCCCAATTTGCAAAATGGAAAAATTGAGGCAACCAGAAAACCCAGAAAAAAATCTTCAAAGTTATAGCTAAATGGTTTCTATTTCTTCCCTGCAAATATTGCTATTGATTCTAGGTATGTGCTATTTTCAAATCCCTTTCACCAAGTAAATAGCTTTGAATAATCTAATTTTTGCAGCATTTCTTTTATCCTGTAGAGATTTGGCAGATCAATTTTTCATAAGATCAGTGTCTCATCCCAGCTGATTTTCAGCTCTAAGTATTAAATTAGCCAATGTATAAAATGATACTTTCACAAACCAATGCTTTGTTGATATTGTCAGCTTAGAGGATTGATGGGATAAGGGAGTGTAATACAAATTATTAGTATCAAAGCCAACAATCACATCAGGGGTTTGTGTGATTGGTATAATGCTTAGCAAACATGTTTACTTTTCCATTGTCATGACACTTTGGAACTTTGGAATAAAATAGCAATGCAAATATGACCAATATTTGTACTCATTTTGCATAGTGGAGTAAGATATTCCAAAAAAAAAAAAAGCATGGGAATTACATTTTAATTGGAATCTTTCCACTTATTACATAATTGACCAAATCTGATCCAATGCTGTAGCAACCTGGATAGTGTCTCAATTGGTCTAGCAGGATGGGGATTATGATATTATTTGTGCCCAAGTACAGTCACAATGTTATTTTTCAAAAATCAATAAAATCTGTAATACTGGTCCATCCTTTATAAAAAGTGCCTAAAAACCATACAGTTTTGACTGTTTTATATTTAGAGGCAAGGTAACATACAGGCAAACAACAAATGTAACAAATATTTATATTATCCTTGAGTTCTCAATTCCCTAAACTTATTCTAGATCTCCTGTTAAAATTGTTTCTACTCCCATTCTCATTTCTTCTATTTGCATGTGAAATGCATGTGTTAAAACTTTGAAGACTACTTGGAAACCACACTTGATCTAAAAAGCTGGTTGTTTAGTTTTGATTTACAAGCCTCTGCAACACTTGGTAGCTAGATAATTTCAGGACTGCTCACTCCAACTAGATGAGTTGTTTGTGATCACTTAATTTCATGAGGTGAGAGCAGAAGCCAGGAAATGCTGCCTTCCCATCATGGTACCCACATTATGGAACAGTCTCAGCCAGAAGTTAGTCTGAATGCCTTAGTACTGGCCTTTCAGCAGGTGAGGGATGCTCTTCTGCATAACCTTTAATAAATGTAGCCACCCAAACTCATCTCAAACTATGAGATGGGTAGCATATAAATTTAATAATTAAATAATAAAATAAAATAAATGACTTGTGTATCATCTGAAATAGAATTTTTAACAATGTGTTACTTTCTTTTCTAGTACTACATACTTTTTTGTGATAATTATATTGTCTGATTTGATACTGAAATGGTCTTATTATTATCTATATATATAAAAGAGAAGTATGGTCTTGTGGTCTGGTGGGTATGTCCTCAATAGGCCTACACCAATCTTCCCCAAACTTGCCACACAGATCCCTTACCCTCTGGAGATGAACACTGGGGTGGGGGGGGTCAGACATGCCCCCATGCCTCTAAGCCCCCTATAAATTTTGACCGGGGAAATGAGGCGGGGTATAAATCGAATAAAAATAAAATAAATAAATAAATAAATAAATGCACTTAACTGTCCACCCCCCCACCTACACTGACTGGCAAAGTAGCAATTTTCTCTGCAGCTCCACAAGGGGCGCCAGAGAGCAGCTACTGCATATGTGCAGTACAATCCTCAAGGCAAAAAAAGATGGTCGCTCCCTGCCTGCAGCCTTCCTTCTTGCTGTTGGTAGGTAAATCACATGATCGGGTGGGCAGGGATTGCTGGAGCACACCCAAGCGAAGCCGGGTAAAAAGGTAGTATTTTATATTGCAGTAAGCAACCACAAGTCAATTACAGTTCAGTAGCATAGAAGCTTGATAAATATATAAATATCTACAGTAAGTGTTATATAATTTAAGGACAACTGCTTGGTCTTGCTAGAAATAACCCTGTTCCTTGTCATTTAGACCCCAACAGCCTTCCGAGTGCTATTTAAGGTGCTAGTGACAACTTTTAAAGCCCTTCATGGCTTAGGAGTGGGGTACCTTTGAGACCACCTTCTGCCACCCCATTCCTCCCAGCGCCCAGTTAGATCCCACAGAGTCAGCCTGTTGCAGGTCCTGTCAGCTAAACAGTATCGGCTGGCGGGTCCCCGAGCTAAGGCCTTCTCTGTGGCAGCACCAGCCCCCTGGAACCAGCTACCCGTAGAGATCCGAACCGTTCCTACTCTGTTGGTCTTCCGCAGAGCCACCAAGACCTGGCTCTGTCAGCAAGCATGGAATTGATGACCACCGGAAGAGTGACTGTTGTATGACTGATGATTGATTGATTTGTTGATTTTTATCTATATAATTGTTTTAAATACGTTTTTATTGTATTGTATTTTATCCTTGTACAGTAAGCCGCCTCAAGTTGCCCTTGATCGGGGAAGAGAGGCGGGGTATAAATTGAATAAAATAAATAAATAAATAAACAGGCACCAGGCACTGAGTCAAGAGCTTGACTGCATTGCTTGGCTACCAGAGATTGAGATATAAAACTGAGCATCATCTGTGTTCTAATTATGAGTGACCTCCCCTCTTGGCATCATGTAGTTATTAAACAAAAAGGTGAGAACGTCACATGTTGTAGCATCAGTAAGAAAGAGCTTCAGGTTGAGATCAATCACCTTCATCTTCACCTTTCTTTTCTTTTTTCTATTCTTCCTTCCTTCCCTCTTCTCTCCCTTTCCTTTCCTTTCCTTTCCTTCCTTCTTTCCTTCCTTCCTTCCTTCCTTCCTTCCATCTTTTTTGTAACAATAGAGTTATTCTTGAAAATTTGGGATTTGAAGGTTGGTATTTTTACTCCAGAGCTCAAGCTAAAATGTTCAAATCCTTTTAGTCAAATCACCAGGACTGTGTAAATCCTTTGAAAAAGATGCTTCACAATGAACAAAAATGTAGGTAAAATTTGAATAAAAGAAAATGTATCTTTTTTCAGACTAGTGTTGCTGTTTCATCCAAGTGTCCATGCACAGCCACTTTGCTTTATTGATTTCAAAGACAGGTGCTTTCAACATGCTTCTATGCCTTTCAAAGCATTCGCACAGCCCTAATACATACTTCACAAACTGACCATGTCAATTCAGCTTTTCCAAAGCCTATTTTATTCAAGCCATTTATTATTAACTCTCTCTTTTTTTAACCTTTATTATTAACTCTCAGGAAAAAATTGAAATATGCCCAGTAATCTCTTCTAAATTTAAAACAAGAGAGATCACCATCACATTGATTATACCATTTTATTCTCCCTGAAATACTATCGGTAGAGTTTTGATTTGTTTTTATGTTTACTATGCTCAGAAGAAGCATGCCTAAAATGTTTCCTGATTATCATAGATAATATACAGTATATTTAGCCCAATAAACTTGTTGCTGACATTGAGACTGGTAACAATGTGTTTTCGGAGGGAGGGGCAGTGGGAAAACTGAAGCCTAGCCCTAAACTGTCTTTTAATAAAATTGATAGAACAGTTGTTTACAGATGACTGTCAAGTCTCATAATCACAAGTTCCCACTTCACAATATTACCCATCCAATATAGTTTCCTGCTTGTCATCTCAGCATACATAATGTATCAGATGAATGTGGAGAGACAGTTTATAGAATTTCTAAACTTGTCTTTTGTTTGGGTAGCAGTTTTACCTTTAAATATGAAGGGTAAGAGTCAGACAAAGACTAGCTGTTTTAATTATTATGGAGATCAAGGTTTGAGATGGAGGGTTTAAACTGTAATTTTATGCTTGCTTATTAAGGAATAAAGTTACACTGAATACAATAGAACCTTTTTTCCCTCTTTGGCAGTCAAGAATGATCAGCAAAGCTCTTGGCTTGGGCAGCTGCTACAAACAAAAACAGCCATGGCAAGGATCACAAACGGGTCGGTGTTTTTGAGTTTATCACCTTTATGTATTGATTTGATTAAAGAGAACAGCTAACACATGCAAATGATTCTCTGGTTGTCCAGGCACTCACCCAGAAATGTGTAAGTGTTCCAGTAAATTGGCCAATAGAGAGCCTTTACAGGATGAAAATAGACCAGGCAGGTCAAGTACCCCACTAATTAATGAAACAGCATTTCTTTTGTTACACATTCAAGCTAACATACATTAGATATGGAAACTTAGATCTGGATGTGCTGGTCTTGACCAACTCCTTAACCAATGCACCACACTAGCTTTTGTTTTTGTGACCTATTTGTCTCTTACCACATGGTTTTGATAAGCAAGCATAATTCAACCAGCTAGGAACCTTGATTTATATTCATTACTCAGATGAAATTATTGATCCTTTTGTTCTGGCACTCATTCTTGTACTCTTTATTTTGAAATACATAATTACCATTAAGTTTAGGTACCAGTTATGCTTTTTTTCCTAGTTCACATGAATGTGAGTTTTCAAATAGTATTCAACTCCTCAGAAAAGACATAACAGAAGAACATATTAAAATGTCCAAGCTTAGTACTAACGGAGAAGAGCTTGTATAAATGGAGTCCCACACTAATATGGATACACAAGGCATTTTAAATTTTTTTGTAAAGGTAAATGGGGGCAGGCGGGTTACCTCTTCATATATGCAAAGCTTGTGTTTCCCATTATGAGAAATTTTACAAAATTATTTCACTCTCTGTAGAAAACAAAAAAAAATGAAGGAATTGTGCAAAAATTAATAATAAAGTTTGGTAAATTGCTAGGTGCATTGTATGTAAACAGAATGAGTTTGCTTAGCCATGTAACATAGAACATATCACAACTTTCCAAAAAGCTCATACATATATACACAGTTCCTTTCTCTTGTGACTGTACTACCTTCCATAGAAAGAGTAACTACTGAATCAAAGAGATTGCTTTCATTGGCTTCCTATTATTGCATTACATTGCATCACAACACATTGCATCACAATAGACTGTATATAAGCAATTGAACAATTTTACCACTGAAAATAAATCAAACTTATTTTTGTGATGTATATGACCTACATGATTTTTATTGTAAGTTCTGAAATTCATCTAAAGTATTGACAGTTGTACAATCAGTATTGAACTGTCAGGATATTCTGCATATTGTTTAATATTATTATTATTATGTTTTGTTTTTGCGTTTAGTATGATATACCACCTAATGACACACTGGGCTTTAGTAGGAACATTTTCATTGGTAGATATCAAAGACAGGACCTTTTACAATAGTAGTCCACACAGTTTCAACATTCTTCCTCAGGACAATATTTGTCATTTTTGCCATTTATGGAAATCTTACAGGTAGTTTTATTCTAAGCTGTTTCGCTAATAGACTATGCTTTAGAGAATAAAATTAGCTATTCCTCTTCTTTTAACAAAATTGCATGAATTACTAATCGTCTTCTATAGTAATGATATAGAGATAAACTCACCTTGCAAAAGGAAAATGTCCAGGTACTAGAATATAAATCTTTTAACATAAATGTTAGTATGACTATAATCATTTTATTACCTTGGAAAGATGTTGAGCAGGAAGAAGTGTATAACTGAAGCTATGGTTATGATTATTTGATCACTGACTTTTGATTGGATTTGATTTCTTATTTGATTTTAAATTGCATTTGATTGTCAACACATAGATAGTATTTAGTGCTAGAACTGCTTTTTTTTCAATGTAGGATCCTTGCATTTTCATCAATGATATAGAAACAGAGATTTCAACGGTCACAATAAATAGCTATACTTTTTTTGTCATATCAATATGTTTATGCTTATCTTTAATAAACCATAGCAATGATCTGCTGGGTATGAATAGTCCCATATCATATGCTGCCCCAAATTTTCTAATTCCTATTCCGAATACCTTGACAGCACTCAAAATTTCTCTGACTATAGAGCAATTTTTGTTACAATTCTGATAATGAATCAGATGAGACAAGAGGTAACATAACATCCTTTTTATTTCAACATACCTACTTTATCTAGTGACTAGCTGATTATCCAGCCTTGCTCCGGGTTGTTTTTTTTTAAAGAAGTATATTTGTGCCACAGCATTTCCAGGCCTTCTGAAGCCCCTGGCACCCCCTCCACATCTCTGGGCCAAGGGCAGTCCAGCCTGTGGGCCAAGGGCAGCTCAGCTGTGAGGAAAGGCACTGGGGCTTGACAGGGGCACTGGGCCACAGCCATTTGTGGGCCTTAAGCCCCTGCCACCCGCTCCCACATCGTAAGTGATCTTACTTGGTGGGGTGGGGTGGGCTGCTCCATGTGTCTTGGGCCCGTTGCCACTGGGGCAAATCTGGAATTTATATGTATAAAATATGGCGCCTCAGAGGTTTGAATATGGTACCTCAGTCAGTTTAAAAACTGCATGGGCTCAATAGAGAGAAGCAATTCAGCACATGCTCAGTAGGGAGTTGCTGCTTGTTTGTTAAGAGTGTCCTCTTTGCCCCCCAAAAAAGGGGTCAAAAACGGCCCCTACCCTTTGGAGACCCTGGCAGTGCTTTTCTTACTATGCTTTTCT
>JANHGC010008572.1:36667-50349 GCA_027560395.1 Boaedon fuliginosus
ATATTGTAAAACTCTTGTAACAAAGTCTAGTTTTGTGTACCTCTTATTCCTATTTAAGTATTAAATGCATAAAATAAATTTTTTATACTTAAAACAGTAATTAGGGCAAAGAAATGATGTTGAGTTGGCCACGCCCACCCAGTCACATGACCACCAAGCCACGCCCACCCAGTCACATGGCCACCAAGCCATGCCCACCCAGTCACATGGCCACCAAGCCACATCCACCCAGTCACATGGCCACCAAGCCACTCCCTGAAAATTTCGCTTATTTTCAAATCCAAAACGTGACAGGTATGACCCATCTAACTCAAATTTGGCAGTTACTAGAAAAGCGTAATAAATCAGCACTGTTGGGGTCTCCAAAGGGTAGGGGGCCTTTTTGTCCCCTTTTTGGGGGGGGGCAAAGAGGACACTTTTAATGAACAAGTAGCAACCTTCTATTGAGCATGTGCAGTTTAGCCTCTCTCTACTGAGCATGTGCAGTTTTCAAACTGAGGCTCCTTTCAAACTGGAGCTCCATATTCAAACTGAGCCACCATATTTTCAAATGGCCCCCAAGCGGAGAAGCCCACCTAGCCAAGTAAGGTCATCTGCTGGGCCTGGCCTTGCCCCAGAGCTGGGCCTGGCCTTGCCACTGGCCTTGCACAAGAGCCGAGCCTGACCTTGTCCCAGAGCTAAGCCTGCTGCAGCACAAATATATTTCTTCTTTAAAAAAAAACAAAACAAGCAAGGCCGGGTAATCAGCTAGTATGGTTACAAGATAGGAAGGACCTTAAAAGATCAGAATAATGGCTAATGTACACCAGCTTTCATAACAAATTTATCGAAGTAGATGCATTCAGGGTGCTTAGAAGCACAAACCAGCTTTTCCACAGCTGCTTCCAAGGTTCTTTATTATTTAAGATATGCTACTTTTGTTTCAGCTAATGAGACTAATACCCATTTACAGACAATTCTATTTATGTACTATTAAAACTCTTTTCATGACCTTTTAGAAAGGTTGTTAAAATATGAAAAGATGCATCATAGCACAACAGATTTTGAATCAAGGTGCTTCAAACCGTCTAACTGACAGAAAATATCCAAAATCCAGGCCTATGACCCTGAGGAAATGAAATTTGGGGAAGTTGTGGTGGCTTCAGGCTGCTGCTGTAGTCATGTGAAGCTCATTCTGGACATTCTATGATAGCTTCCCTGCCACTCGGGCAATCTTTTGCTCCCTCCCCCAGCTGGCAGCAAGGAATTGGCTCCTCATGTGGCTCTTAAAGAAGCAACAACTTTAAGGTACACGAAAAAAAGCTTGAGTATTTTTACTGCTTTATGTGCCTCTTCTGTGGCACAGAAATATGCAGAAATAGCTACATCCCATATTTGTCACCAAGTCACCAAGTGAGCACAAGTCATCAAGTGAGCTGCTGTGATAGTAAATGGTATAGAACAGGGGTGTCAAACTGGTGGCCTGCAGGCCAGATGTGTCATGAGCAGGCCATGCTCACCCCATCTCCATGTGATGGCAACGTGATGCCACAGGTTTGACACCTGTGGTGTAGAAACTGGATCTCTCTGATGCCAGTAAAATACATTAGCCACTATATCTTAGTCCTTGCCAATCCTGTTTCATTTTTCAATGGCTTCCTACTCTGAAACTAAATGTACATCAGCCCCTCCTGTGGCTGCCAGCGATCATGTAGACCAGTCTCTCTCTAGCCATCAGGAGGTCATATGATCCTATTTTTAAACTTTCTCTGACAGCTTCCTACAATCCAATGGGGAAGCCAGTAACGATTCTAAACTATTCTGATGTGAGAACAGCAATGTACATTTTTGCGGTTAAAAAAAACCCTAAACTAATCTAAACTAATAAAATAATATCCCTATTTATGATCCTGTAATCACTTAAAATAAATAAATAAAATAAAGGTTATAATCACATGTAATTTGGTGTATCTGTGAAAGAAACACAAAATGAAACAGTAACTAAAACAGAGTAAGAACCTGCAGAAAAAATTCTTGTCTTCTAATTTTATTATTTCACTTTCACTTTTTGACTGAACATCATCTTGCACAAGCCAATGAAGCCATGTGTTTACTTATATAAACTGAAGCAGAATTACATAATTTATCCATTTTTCTATCTAAATAGAGGTTCCATTTTGTAGGCAGAACTTGACATACGCCTTTCTAAGCTGCAAAAGCCGAACACTGAAATGGCCCAGTAAGGTTTAATTTTTCAACAAGATTGTGTGATTTTGTTTCAGCAAATTATAAACTGCATTCGAAAGTAGTTTGATTTGTTTAATCTTTAAACTCAGTTTTTAAAATAAAAATATGTCTTCTCATTCCTGATCTTCTTCATCCCATTTATGTTTCACACATAATTATTTTCAGTCACTTCAGTATATCATGGTAATATATCTTAGTAATAATCTCATATTTTCCATGAACAGTGTTTCAGATTCAGTCCCTGGCAAATTTGAGGTTGAAAAATGTGCTTTTCTGAAAGGGTTAATGAAATTGAGCCAAGTAGTTCAAGAGTATGAATCTGGCAGCTTTTATATTCCCACCTTATTTATTTTAGTGTGCTTTCCCCGCATAATATTTTTATTGCCTTTCACTTTCCAGCAGTACTGACAATATAGGTACGTCCTCACTTAGACTCAAATAGCAATATTAACATGTTTCGTAAGAAGTTAACAGCTTTTACATCTTGTATTAAAGTAATATATTTAATGGAATATATTTAAGGATTAAAAGAATTTGACAGGAAACAATGACAAACAGTAATCTGTTTCCCCACTCCCTTTCATTCAAATTACTGATAAACTGCATAGCTATAATTTCATTTCTTTATCCTTAAGTTTGCTAATATGATCTACAGCTGCTAATTGTTCTATGTACTATTCTAAGTATTGTCCCTCTTTTTCTGTTAAGACGGTGTTTCTAAAATACAAGTGAGAGTATTTTTCCCAGAATTCCAACTTTCAGCTATAGTATGTTCACATAATGTGAAATATTATATAATCTTAATATGTATGTATACCATTTCAATTCTACCTCTATGTATTCTTCTGAATTCTAGAGTTAAGGAACAGCTTAAAGATGTTAATGACAATATGTTTTCTTTCTGGTTGCCAGAAAATGAAAATAGCACATGCCATTAAAACTTACTAACACAATACAATAGAAATCAGAATGAAACATACTATCATTGGAAATTCTACTCATCCTGATGCCATAGTCCAGAGAATTAAGCCAGTTCTTAATCTTCTTTCTAAAGGCCTGCAGGATCGTGGCCAACTCTATATAGGAGCAACGAGGAGTCCAAACAGAAGGGGCCACCACCAAGGAGTCTTCCTGGGTCCCATTGAATGATGACGCTTTAGCTTTTTTTCACAGTACTTCTGAGACTTTTAACTACTTCACACGTGTCATCTTTCCTTCTCCTATCACCTGTCAGAATCTAAACTAACACCTACTTTCACTTCTTTATCAGCAAAGCAAAATACAAACTATTTTGATTGATTAACTGCATGGATGTGGGATGCAGTAGCAAGAAGTCAGGGCTAAAGATAACCTTATTACTCCAGGGATTGAATTTGGAAGCTCCCACATGTGAATTATGTTGAAGAGGAGATCATGTCCCTTCTATAATCGGTCAGATTTTATTATGACTGAATAAAAAGTATAGCTTCCCAGATGTGGTAAGAAAAGAATCACTTGTGATTCACAAGTATTTCACTCATTCTTTGTGTGTTACTGCTAAAATGGAAAACTGCATGTTGTTTACCTTGAGAGGAAATATATCTCCCTACATTATTAGTACCTGCTGCCTTAAAACTTTTTGAGGCCAAAACATTGGTACAAATTCTATATGGGGCATGAACAGGAATCTTCACAAAGAAAGACCAGCTAGAAATCATACAAACAAAATTCCTGCGAGCCATTTTAGCTGCACCCTAAGGAACTTCAAACGCCCAGTAAAGGATTGAGATAAGTATGCCTCAAATTCAGGTAAGAGCCTGGAAGCTGATGATTATCTATTGGCTAAAAATGAATTTTTTTCCAGAGAGACTGAACCCGTTAGTGTTGGCTGACAACTTCCCCTCCCTGTGGAAACAGGTGATAGACCACCAGCTGGGCTCTTAGGGGCTCTCTCTGGTATTCTTAGTATCCTTAGGCTTTGACCAAGCTAAGCAAGTAGTTATTTTTAATAGAATAAAAGACATGGAGTTCCACTTAGAATTAAATAGGATGCCTCTCCACAGTGGGAACAGAATTAAACAAGGTGTGTGGGAACCAGCAAGATATTTAAAGGACCTGATCTTCCCGAAATATAGAATAGCATTCTTCAAACCTAGATTTAACATCCTCCCCTCAGAAATCCTCCAAAGCAGCTATAAGACCCCAATAGCAGAACAAGTATGTATATGTGGTAAAGGAGAAGTCAAAGATATCCCACATGTTTTACTGTACTATGAGTTCTACAAAATTTATAGGCCAATGTATATTCTCCCCTTATTAGAGAGATTACCAGGGAGGGTAGGCAATTTTTATGGAGGCTATCTCCTTTGGGACTCAAACCCAACTAGCACACATGTTGTGGTAAAATTCTGTGCTGCTGCATTGACCACAAGGAAAAATATGGTTACAGAATTATAGATGTCAACTTGCGCCAATTTTTGTAGATATCTCTCATAATTTTTAGAGAAATTATATTTACACACATATTTATCTGCTCTCCAATCATATAAACAAGGACATGATCCAAACTGTTTGAGACCATGTATTTTATTACCATGGATGTTATTATCCACTATTATTATTACTATCTTTTAACCCTATTGTAACACTATTGTTTATTGCTGGCCTATGACTGTTATAAAGCTATGTTGTATTCTACTCTATTTCCTACATTTATCTAAGGAACAATCACTTGGTAATTTTAAGCGACAATAATATTTTTTAATTGGTGGAAGGAAAAACTGTTAATAATTATATGCCTTTTTTTAGAAATGAGCACCATTTTGAAAAAATAACTAATCTAAAAATATATAAGCAATCACATTTATACCCAACTGCCATCTCTGAGTGCAGAATATTTTAAAAAGTAGTAAAACTAACAGTAATGCAGAGCAACATTAGTCTTGAATTAGTCTAGGAATATGGATTTGTTCAGCCATATATAGATGCAGAACCTGCTTTAATGCTCTGGGTCTATGTGAAGATTATTTGGAAGATCCTATATGAAGACCATAGTTGGGAGAAAGGGCTGGACTTTGGCCAAAATTTCACCTAGTTTGTGCCATTTGCCAAACTAAATACAACGAACTATTTTATTATCTCTCTTTAGTCAATAAGACATTTATTTACTTTGGGGCTCAATTGCACAGATAGGTTTATCAAATATAGACAACAAGGATGGATAGATGTGCAAGAGATAGTTTGCACACCTATCCAGGTGCGTCTAACTGGTGTCTAACTGAGACATTGCTGTTGACTTTGTTCTTGTACTAACTTCTGCTGGTAACTGAGGATTGAGAATTTCATGCCTGCACCTTTTTAATTCAGTATCAGGTGACAAAAGGCTACATACCGTATATTTTAAAACTTTGTTTAGGCTCCCAGTGACTTTCATTTCTTCATAGTTTTCACTATTTCATCAAGATAAATTGGTTAAAAAACCAAAAGGGAGAGATCTATGGTATTCGGTAACCTCATTAACCAATATAGGGCTCCTACACCATAGTCCATGTTATCAAAACAAATCTCCCACTTGTCAATAAATTGCATGAAATTACATGACAGCATGTTACACTCTCTCACTGTGTCAAATTATAGAGACAGAATAGCAGCACTTGAAAACAATATCTTGCTACCTATTGAGTGCTGTGATGGACCATATGAGGGGAGGAAGAACACATTTATAAATTCTTCCTTGAGATCTGCTACTTTTCTGAAAACACTTCTTTCAGAATTCCTATTATTAGAAAAGAAAATGTAGTTACCTACAGCATCCTATTGGAAGTAGGGTAATTTTCTTCTCATGTCCTTAATCAATACTTCTGCAATGTTTTATTCTCTTCTCAGAACAGTTTTACTGCTGTACTAAGATATAATGGAGGAAATTTTTAACCAAAGCAACAGAGATTGACTTCCCTGAGTGCTGATTTTAATCAGAACAAAAAGAAAAGTGATGGAAAGGGAAAGGACTTTTTTTTCTAAAATATTTTTATTGCTAGAAGATCAGCAATTTTATATCTTGAGTTTGTTACGATCTCAGAGAGCACTATTATGTGGGGGATAAAAGAAAGTCTTTATAACACCTCCAGTACTACTTGTTCTTTATCTAGCTTCTCAGGACACACAGAAACAAAAAGGGGTTGCACAGTCTTCCACATCTCTGTATGTTTTTGTTGCAATGATGAAAGCACTATTGCACCTTATGCACTGCAAATCACACTTAGATGTGTGTGAGTATCCTGGCACACATACAAAAGGACTGGGGTTTGTGGTGCAATAGCTTCTATCAGACTGACCTGATTCTCCTGCAGACTCCACTGGCAGGTTTATAACCAAAAAAACCCACCTCCAGGCACACATAGACTGTTCCCCAACTAGCTCAGCCTCAAGGCTGGCCTGGAGATCTAGAAGAATCAAGGTGGTCTGCCCACTATGCATGATGCAACAGGTTATGTGATAGCTCTGAAGTATTACTTTTCCCATTTACTTTTTAAACTTCTGATAAAGCTTAAGCATTCACAGTGGAACAAAGGATGACAAATGACAAAAAATCTGGCACAGGCACTATCCCTTTTCTACGTGACTTTTACTGTTGCACATAATTATATACAGAGGAACAGTTGTACTGTGGTTCACTGACACACATTTTGTCCTTTAGACATACTCTCTTGTAGCTTTGGGCACATATGCTCAGGTCTCCTGCTACTTTTCCAGGTGAGAGCCATCATCATATCAAATCTGCATGGGACCATCTTTTTTTTATTGACCCATTGTGTTAGTCCCTTCTCAAGTCTGCTTAAAATTCTCTCTTCTGTGTTTTTCCACATACTGCATAAATTAAACTCAGAGCAAAGCCTTCTATGGTCTTTTTTGAACGGGACTTATATACACCTTCTTTCATATATATCCATTATGACTTCACAACAAAGTATGTATGCAGATATGTAAATATATTTGTGAATAGAAACCCCAATTAACTATATTATTTATATGATAGCTACATATTAACATTAGTAGCAATGTGATCGTACCTTTTTACACACTTGCACAGCTCTAAAATTTAGCATTCCCATTATTTCATCAGTGTTCAAGGCTGACACCTATTTTCCTTATTCCATGTCAGTTTACCTGTAAACTGGAATACAGCTGGTTTTCTGTGACATGGAGCTTATAGGTTGTTCATTATCTTATTGGTAGAAGTGTACCCTGCTGCCTATCACTTCCACCACTACCAATCCACAACATAGCACAGTGTTGGTGAACCTGTGGCATGCATGCAGAGGTGGCATGTGAAGCCATCCCTCTGGGCACACGAGGGTTTCAAGTGGGCCTGTCCACCCGCCCCCTGCTCTATGGTGATCCATTTTACCGCATTTTGAAGCACAGCTGAGCAGCGCAAACAGCTGTGTTGTGGCTCTGGAGGTCGCACATGCATGCATGGAGGGGCAGGGGAGCATGGGGAGGTGGTGCGTGTGTGCACACGTGTGGAGGGGGTGCAGGGGCACGCGGCCACGCATGCGTACTTTCAGCAAGCAGCCTCAAAAAGGTCCGCCACCACTGTCATAGCATGTGTTCTTCATTATGTTGTTGTTCAGTCGCTAAGTCATGTTCAACTCTTTGTAACCCCATAACTATAGCACACCAGCCCTCCCTGTCCTCAACTATGTCCCTGAGTTTGTCCAAATTCATGTGCATTATGTCAATGACACTATCTAACTAACTTATCCTCTGCTGTCCCCTTCTCCTTTTCCCTTCAATCTTTCCCAGCATCAGGGTATTTTCCAATGAGTCCACTCTTTACATTAGATGGCCAAAGTATTTGTACTTCTGGTTCGGTATCTGTCCTTCCAAAGAACAGTCAGGGTTGATTTCCTTCAGAAATTATTGGCTACAGCCATTGAGAGAAGCATATGATGGCAAAAATGTCAACAGGCCATCCCTTTTCCTTCACAGATTGCTTTAGGATTTTAGATACAGGCAAAAGGCAAGTGTGCAGCCAGAGATCCTTCATAACAGCTATTAAGATTTTTTTTTATTGTTGTTAAACAATCAGATTACGTTATGAGCTGTAAACACTAAATAGGAGCAAACAGAAAGACATCTTGAAAGAATTTGGTTGAGTTGCCTCCTCACAATCCAAAAGTTCCCGGTAGAGAATTATTTAATCTTGCAGTGGATTTCAAACTTTCAGGCCTCAAAACACCTGTTCACTAGAGGGAAAAAATCAGCACCTTTGATTGAAGAACGGGGCTTTGGTTGACAAGCCCCATTATTTCCACTGTACCTTAGAAAAAATATTGTGGATACCCTCAGTGATGATATTCTAACCGGTTCGCATAATTGCTGGGTTGCACTCAACCAGAAAGAATATCAGCACTGACCCTGTCCCCTTGCCCCTTCCCAGAAGCATTGGCTGAGCAAGATACGCTCTGAGGTGGCACATGGACTCCGCAATCTTGCAGGCAATTACAACACGACGCCTGCAAGGCAATAGGGAGGTGGATTTGGCAGCGTATGGCCTGGCGGCCAGTTTTAACTGGCTGCGAGATCACAGAGTCCAACATGCCGCCTCAGAACATACCTTGCTCAGCTGGTGCTGCTGGAACAGGGCAAGTGGACAGGGTCAGCGCTGATATTCTTTCCGGTTGAGCGCAACCCAGCAATTATGCGAACCAGTTAGAATATCATCACTGGATACCTTGTAGATAGAAGTGGATGGCTGAGGTCATTACAGGATTGTATTTTTTTTTTCCCATAGTGCCTTACATAATTTTAAAACAAGTATCTAAAGAAAAAAAATCCACAAAATATAAAGCTTAGAAGTTGATCCCCCACCAATTTAATCTCTTTTAGAAAGAAACCCCCCACATTCAGTTTCACAAAGCCCATTCAAGCCCTATTGTTGAGCAGACAAGAAGGAGATAGTCATTCTCCTAGAGACAACAAATGGAGATGTAATGGTTGGCAAACTAAAATGGATTGAGACTGGCTATTAAAAATTTGCTGCTGGTTTGAGCGCTGAGGCAAGATTTTCAGAAGTGGAACTTGGTGCATTGATAACATAAAATGGAATAGAAGGTGCTGGAATTATAGCAAAACATATTTCAATTGCCTTTTGGGAATAAGTTGCAGTTAGGGAACTTTAGAAACAAAAGAACATAAGAATCATTCTGTGAGGTTAAATCAAATCCTATCATGTCCAGTGAATCCTTTTTCTGTAATAGTCAGCAGAAGTTCCAACTGTTGTCCTTATTTCCAATACCTCTTTATAGTTTTCAGTCAACTACTATGGAAAACAGGATGCTGAATTAGATCAGGTCTTTGTCTTATCTAGCAGGCCTCTTATTCATATTATGTACATCACTTGAAACTAGTAGAGGAAAAGTGTGGGCTAGGAGTACATGGAGTACCCTTTACAGTCACCCCCGCATGGTTAGGCATAGCTAGTTTATTCTTTAAGTGTTTTATTTATGCTAGTACTATGCAACATTACATTATTTCACAATACTCTGCCAAGATCTTGCAAGGTTTTCATCCTTTTTTTAAATAAAACAATTTTATTTAAATTGTATTTAAAAAATACAATAAATCCTATGCACTTATTTCTGTAAATTATCCCTGCAATTTGGGTATAAATTTTGTAAATTTAGAAGTTGTGATAGGGGAAGAGAAGTAAACATCTCAAAAGCAAATAAAGACAATTATATAATAATCACAAGGAAAGAAGGCAAACACATTCTACAAATTGGATGCAATGTGCATCAATCATTCAAAATATACAAAGACAAGACAACTAACTGTGAAGTGAATAACTGCTGCCAGGACTGACACAAAGATATGATGATGATGCTACAAACAGAGAATCAGTACAAAGACCTTACAGTGATATAAAAACACAAAATTCTCCTTCAATTTATTTGATTATATTGGTATATATAAATAAGTATAGGTTCTCATTATGAGGTGTGTTTAAGTCAGGAGCATGTGGCTCTGGAAGCCAGTTGATACTCAGACACTGAACTGTCATTCTCCCCTGAACATAAGTACAGCAAAATCATAGCTTCTTCTTGTGGCACCAGTCAGAGAGCAGCTGTGCCTCTTAAATCATCCACCCAGGTCTTTACTTCTGTGTGGGTGGTAGAAAGAGAAGAGAATGACAGAGCCAGCAAGAAGTGCCAAGGAATTTAGGAGCAGTAGCCTGGGTCATGTACATAACAGGAAATGGCTTGTGTTGCCCACAAGAGAAGCCTAGGCCTCGCTGTCATTTCAGATTCCCCACTTGATTACAAAAGTTCAGTAGACAATTTAAGGATGGCCATTAAATCTAGCCCAATGTTTCCCAATTTTGGTAGTTTTCAGATATGTGGACTCCAGTCCCCAGAAATCCCTAACAACCTGGCTGGGGAATTCTGGAGTTTGAGTCCAAACAACTGACAGTGGCCAAGATTGAGAAACACTGGCCTAGTCTAGCCCCTAGTAAAGTGCAAAATTTATCAAGCATATTGGAACAAAGCTAAAATAATACTCAAATGATTATGCAGGATCTGTGCCCACTACTGCATGAAACAATTTCAAGAGTTTGCAATTTCATTACTAGAAGACTGCTGCCTTATTTTTGTGGTAGTATCATAGCATTCACTGAGGGAAGCCATTCCTTTAGATCTGTCTTTAATGAATAATAGACTAGATATACATCAGAGACTAATTTGTATGCTCAAACCACAAAACCCAGTGGCAACATAAACATGTATATATGTCAGTCTTCCAAGTTCACAATTTGTTGGTGAGGATCTGACATTGCCAAAATGTGTGAGAAGAGTTGGGGGATTTCACTGCTGGCAAGAATATATTTAGAAATGACTCCTTTGTCAATTCACCAGAGTGAGTAGTGGCGGGAAAGAATTCCACAATCCATCATCAGGGTTAGCTGAAAATATGTTGTTGGCTGGATTGAAGGGTAAGACCCTGCTCTCATCCACCTTGTTTGGAACCCAGATGGCAACTGAATTTGACAATAGTATTGGCAAAAAGATTTAACTTTGAGGTTGCCAAGCAGCCCTTGTTGCATACTTAGTTGGCCTTTCTATTTAAAGGTAAATTCTGACTTGTCAATCATGCAATATACATTTGTATTCTACTGATCAAATTAGAAATCATTTTTACTCACCAGATAAGTGAAAAGCCTTTTTTTTCCTGATTGGATAAAAGTGAGCAACAGAACTTTGGAAAGATTTTGAGTTAAGATTTTATTAACATAAAGTAAGTTTTCAGCACAAACTAACTGAGGTGTAGCACTTTTCTCCCACAAGAAATGCAATTCAGTGTGAGCTGTTTCCTAAAGGAAAAGCACATGTGAGAATTTAGATTATTTTGTCTAGCACAGCTGCTGCTTGTACTGCAAAATGAGAGCTGCAACTGATGACAAGGTAGTATGGAACTTGACACCTCTTCTGGCATGTACCCAAGAACACAGAATGTTTTAGATGGCCTGTGGTATGTGATACATTTCTTAATTGTTGATCACACATAATTAGGACAATGAAAGCTTAGTTTAAGGAAAGCGGTTAGGTTAAACCAATGGGCTTTACTATACTTGGACAGATTTTGTTAGTCTTGGAATGTGACTCTGCAGAATAACATTTTATAAACAGGACTAAATAGCATCTTCTCTTCACAAGCTATCAACCTAGAATTATGGCTGACACCCCAAGCCACAGTAAATGTTGTATGCTGAATAAACGTCAAGTAATCCAAAGGGTATATCAAGCCTAAAATAAACTTTTCTCCTTAAAGATGTTAAAGTCAAAACTTGCATAGAAATGTCAGCCAGGCAAAGAAATAATTATCTCATTCTTTGGCTAAACATTTTCTACTGATTTGTATTGACTTAGGCAGCAATCCTATGTATGTGCAGTAATAAATCCAGCATACTCCAATGGGATTTACTTCTGAGTAGACACACACAAGGGATTTCTTTGATTCTAAGAAGACTCTATTGTTATTTTTATTATGATGGATGGCCCAATCATAATTAAAGTTGTGTTAAAGTATGCTAAAATTTATAAGATTAAAAGTCTTAACAATAAGCATTACATATCCACTTCTGTACATAATATACGGAAAGGTTAAACACAGTAAAACCAATAACCCACAGTTGTTAATAACCCTCAGTTGAAGGACTCTGAACCAATGTAATTGCATTGTGCACCTGTGCAGAGTGATGCCTACACGTCCTTTTAATGTTATTTTGTTGTTAGTTGTGAAGTTGTGTCTGACCCATCGCGACCCCATGGACAACGTTCCTCCAGGCTTCCTGTCCTCTACCACCCCCCATAGTCCATTTAAGCTTGCACTGACTGCTTCAGTGACTCCATCCAGCCACCTCATTCTCTGTTGTCTCTTTCTTTTTTTGCCCTCAATCGCTCCCAGCATTAGGCTCTTCTCCAGTGAGTCCTTCCTTCTCATGAAGTGGCCAAAGTATTTGAGTTTCATCTTCAGGATCTGGCCTTCTAAAAAGCAGTCAGGGTTGATCTCCTCTAGGACTAACCATTTTGATCGCCTTGCAGTCCAAGAGACTCATAAGAGTCTTCTCCAGTACCAAAATTCAAAAGCATCAATTTTTTGACGTTCAGCCTCCTTATGGTCCAACTTTCACAGCCATACATTGCTGGAGTTGGAGAAAGAGTGAAGAGTTGGAAGAGAAAGTGGTGGCTATCAAGGGAGTTGATCAAGGGAGTTTGGGTGTTGTGGCAGTTTTTCTGCTTTTGTTTTCAGGTTTGTTTTGCAATTTTTTTTGTATGATTTTTCTTTTATATTATGGCTGTGTGAACCATCTAGAGTTCTAGTTTTAAGATGAGTGGCCATACAAGTATTTAAATAAATGAATGGATCCGTCCAGTAAAAAAAAAGGCTCACTTTAAAAGAATTATTTATTTCTAGGCAAATATGTTTTGATTGGCAATCTTAATTCGATTATAGTAGCAATGTCATGTTACTGTAGTGTCATATTTAACAATCCGATCAATGTTCGTCTTTGAAGGGCAGCACTGAACTTAATGAAGATCTCTTGGCGGGGGTATCTTGGCTCTGAGATACAGAATGGGACAAGTCGCTGCAGCTAACTCACCATGGTCAACCTGCCACAGCCAATTTGCCTTAGCTAACTCACTGTGGTCAACTCACTGTGGGACAACTAACATCTGGGGAAGAGAGGCGGGATATAAATCGAATAAATAAATAAACATGGCCAATTCGCCACTGGACAACTCACTTTAGGAAAATACAATAATTCAATAAATAATTGAAATGAAATAAATTAAAATTTTATTTAATTTTTGTTATGACCCAGGTGACTGGAAATGTCATCAAGAACCAGGATCTTACTATCATATGTGGTGGACATGCACGGAAGCTAGAAAATATTGGTGGAAAATAAGAGA
>JANHGC010008572.1:50449-76012 GCA_027560395.1 Boaedon fuliginosus
CAAAAGATAACAAAAGTAGAAAATAAGACAGAAAATATTGAAAGCAGGATGGAGGAAATGGAGGAGAGACACAGGCACGCAGAGGCTGAGAAAGATAGGATTATAGCCCAATTAGAAATGGATCGTGCTTCCAGTGACGTCAGAACAAATGGCAGGAGGGAGATAGACAGCTCTTCTCCCTTGAAGCCGATCCAGAGCGGCGGAATTTGGCCATTAACTTCCCCGTAGAGGAAGCTAAAGTAGAGGGGATAGCCCAGTGCACGCAGAGAAAACGCGATCACTGTGGAGCGTGGAGGCTGAGGACCCCCTGGGGTGCCGGCCCGTGGAAGGGAAGGCCAGCAGGCCCGACCAAGCAGCACTGACACAGCACGGAGGAAGAAGCCGAGAGTGAATGGTAACAGTGTTAGATCGTATTTGAAAGTCAAACTCCGAAGAGAAGAAGTGAACTCCAGAGAGAGGTAAAACAGACGCATCTGAGGGGGTGAGGCGGCATACGTGAAAGATTGCGAATATATGGAGCACAAGAGAGGGGGAAGACGGACATAGTTGTTTGAACGGATGTTGCTGGTGAAAAAAGGTGAAGAGAACTAAAGGATATAATTACTGAGAGAGGAGAAATTAAATAAGGGACTTGCAACTTCCTGCTGGCTTCCCCCTTGGGTCATGAAAAGCTGGCAGGAAGCTGCCTTGGCTAATATCCATGAGATTCAGTTAATGATGACAAACAGGACTGCTGATGTGGTCACAGTTTACAACTGTACTGCTTAACAGTGAAAATTTCAGTTCTAATTGCTTTCATAAGTCAAGGACTACTGTAGTGAGAAAAAGAAGATAGTCTTTTGTACCCTATAAGGATTGTTTTATTGTATTTTGAATGTGATTGAGCAAGGACAAAGGAAAAGAGGGAAACATCTTTTCTTACTCTTTACGATACTATTTCCAGTTTCACGCCGTTTTCTTTTCTTTTTAGGTGAAGCATGTAGTGTCTCAGAACTGTGATGGGCTTCACTTGCGCAGTGGCCTCCCTCGAGAAGCCCTGTCTGAGCTGCATGGAAACATGTATATAGAGGTGAGTGCTTGGAGAGAGTGAGATTTGGTGCATTGTCATAGAAGAAAAATGCTAATGAACTCTATGATTATATCCCAAACTAGGTTTGCACATCTTGCACACCCAATCGTGAATATGTACGAATATTTGATGTGACAGAGCGCACAGCCTTGCATAAGCATCAGACTGGGAGGTTATGCCATAAATGTGGAGCACAGCTGAGAGATACAATTGTACACTTTGGAGAGAAGGGTATTTTACAGCAACCCTTGAACTGGGAAGCAGCAACAGAAGCTGCTAGCAAAGCAGATGTCATCCTTTGCTTGGGGTCCAGCTTGAAGGTAAAATTAAAGAAATATCTTTGCAAAAGTGCAAAAGTCTTATGGTTTAAGATATATTTTTTTGTACCATGTATAGGAAGCTTTTGGAAAAATACTGAAAATTAATGATGAACTAATTGAGGTTTTAGTTTGTACTTTTCAAGATTTAGCTTGCAAAAATAGAAGTTGTTGAAACCACATACAGGTAATCCTTGATTTACGACCACAACCGAGCTCAACATTTCTGTTGCTAAGTAAGGCAATAGTTAAGTGAGTTTTGCCCCATTTTACAACCTCTGTCACAGTTTTAAGTGAAACGCTGCAGTTAAATTCACAGTTGTCAAGTGGAACTGGCTTAAGTTACTTTTTTTAGTAGTGTTGCAACTTTGAACAGTCACTAAATGAACTGTTGTAAGTCAAAAACCATATGTAGTTGCCTTCCTATTATCCCTTCAATATAATGCTACAGATTCTTTTTAGTATAGTAGCAATCAAATCAGGTCCAAGCTTTTTCTTTTTATCAGTGATCTATATTTCTGTAGATATGCTGAAAATTAATGAACACAGGTTTGTGAAACAGCTGGACTGAGCAAGAAATTAAGCTCCTAAAATTATATCTGAAAAGGAGAAGATAGTATTTCCTCCTAGAATTTAAAAACAAAATGTAATTAAGTACAGATAGTCCTCAATTTACAATGATTCATTTAGTGACTGTTCAGAGTTACAACACAAAGTGTAAAAGTGACTTATGATAATTTTTCACACTTATGACCATTGCAGCATCCCCATACTTATGTGATCAAACTTTAGATGCTTGGCAACTGACTCATACTTATGATAGTTGCAGTGCCCTGGAGTCATGTGATTCCCTTTTGCCACCTGACCAGCAAAGTCAATGGGAAAGCCAGGTTCACTTAACAGCCATGTAACTGCAGTAATTAACTTAATATCTGTGGTAAGAAAGGTCACTAGATGGGGCAAAATTTACTTCACAAATGTCTCGTTTAGCAACAGAAATGTTGGGCTCAGTTGTGGTAGGTTGAAGACCACCTGTGGTTTCCAAATAAAATACTAAGCTTTAACTGTTAGTTTGCTATTTATTATTCCCTTGCAATAAATTGTCATGCAACAGACACTGTTAAAAAGGAAATCAAGAAGAGGATTCTCAAATTGTTCCCTTGGAAGTATTGAGAAAGATTTGATTAAATCCTGTAGAAAAGAACAGGTTTGCGTTTTTCTTGTATTAGTGCAATACTATTCTGTGATACCATTTGCTCCCTTTTTCACTAAGAAAGTAGACAACAGCACCAAGTAAATATGCTCTTCTTGAAACATTTTGAGCATAGTTCAGTACAAGACCAGAAAGGGTTTAAGAATTGTCTACTCTATAGTTAAAATTCATCTTAAAGTAGGTATGGCCTACTTCAATAAATGCCCAATTGGTCACTAATTCATTAGTTTTTTCAAAGCTAAAGTGCATGTTTAGAAACTTTTACACATAAGGTTTGATTTATAAATTACAGACTTTGAGAATATTTTTGTGTGTAAGAACATAAAAGCTATACTGTGTCACTCTAAGATCACTTTCCTCCAACGCAATACTTTCCCAAGATAGCTTTCTCAATATATATATCTCCAGAATTCTGATACATTAAATATGAATCCAAAGTTCTTCGTAAGAATCTCAACAACTGCCACTTGTTAAGTAGGTAACTGTGCTCAGCTCCTTCTCTGTGTTTCTTTCTCACCTTTAAACATGATGCACCTTGGTATATCATATTTAAAGAGAAGAGTTCCTGATACCTTGGACAGCATTTTAGTTTTCCATTAACTTAGGCTGTAGTTCTACACATACTTTCCTATCAGTAATTTCGGTTAAACATTATCGGATATGTTTTGAAATAAACTTATATAGACTTACATTGTTAGCTATAGTGTAATGGTAGGAACTGGATTAATAAGAACATTTTTTCAGGTATTCTGACTTTAAAAATTTCCCCTTGAATTTAAGATAGTAAATTTGGGTGCTAACATACAGTAAGATTGTATGTTGTCCACCTGTGCATGTTACTTAGTCCAGAAGTAATTTTTTCTAAAAAAAAAAAATATCCTGCAGATCTCTTGGTAACCCCGAATCCTAGAATAATACCAGTAACAGATGGTTGTTCTCATTGCCCCATTTCCCTTTTTGCTTTCTGGGAAATCTGCAAATATGCATTGGATGAAGTGTCTGTATATAAATGACATATCAAGTTGTCCTATACCATGATATCTGAAAACTAGGAGATACATTCACATTTTATCAGTAACAGATGCTGTGTTGTTGTCCTTTTTCCAACAGGTTTTGAAAAAGTATCCACATTTATGGTGCATGAGTAAACCTCCCAGACACCGACCTAAACTCTATATTGTAAATCTTCAGGTGAGTTTAGTGACTTTAGTATGTTATGAGGTAAAGCATAATATACAGATGCATGTGCTCACATCATTTGCTTTTATATACTTTTGATAAGGAGAACAATGTATGTAGAAGGTCGTAGACTACTACTGTATACCAAGGACAAATAAATTGTTCTTGAGCAGAAGGCATGTGTGGGCTTTTGGAAGTTTGTCAGTGTGGAGCAATTGTTTACTTAGTTTTGTGTTTCCTTAGGTTAACATTTCCATGACTCTTAACATAGTGTGAACAGAATCTGAATGGCATTCAGCTATACTCAGAAATGTATGCCCTAGCCTGATAACCTTCAGATACTTGTTTCCTCTTAAATTTTAGGTTGGCTTCTCTATTTCCATCCGGTGGTGGTTGGAATGTGAACTAATTATGTCTCTTAGTATTCCAAAATCTTCCCATTGTATTCTGACTTACGCTTTGAAAGATAATTTTATTAGATGCCATATATTCAAACTAAAGGCAAAGTATTTGTTTCCTAACTGACTATTGGTATGTTATTTCTTTTATAAGGGCTAAACATAAGAGCAATAAAAAAGTAGAACTTATGTCTGTCTGAATCTGATGAGTAGCAGTGTTACGTCACTCACAGACTGTTCGACTTTGAGGAAACTAATCCAGCCTCAATCTATTGTATTTGCAGTGGACACCAAAGGATGATCTTGCAGTCCTAAAACTTCATGGAAGATGTGATGATGTGATGAAGTTGTTGATGGATGAGTTGGGACTTCCCATTCCTTCCTATGATAGGTCAGTGACAATCTAACTTGTCCAGTGCTAGACTTGGTCAGTGTCCATGAGCTGTCACCTGCCCTTGATAATATAACTTACTTTTGATTTATTTGAAGACAGAATTTGTCATCCAGAAGTTGTAAGGAAGATGGTGTCCAAATTCTGCTATGGTTGAATATATTTTGCATAATTGTTCAAAATGTAAGCTGCTACATTGGTTCAAGGAACTTATTCACAAGTAGTTGTGTAAATTAACATTACATATTATCATGTTTGTCTGTAGAATGAAAGACCCCATCTTTTCTCTGGCTGTTCCTTTGCAACCTGCAGAAGAAAGCAGTCATAGCCGAAAACCCGTGGCTCCACCAACAAGTCTTCATGAAGTACAACTGGGAGAGGAACAGCAGATACATCTAGATCCTCCTTCTGGTGGCTGGTTTGGCAGAGGCTGTGCAAAAGGCACAAAGAGGAAAAAGAACTCTTGATAACAGATTTAAAAAAAAAAAAATTTGAGGACCAACTATAGTTGCTAAAATCAGGGCAAGTAATGACATCTGCACTAGAGTTCATCAGGATTGCTGGGCTAACTGGAAAAAAACACAGCTGCTATTTTCATAGAGATTTTTTATAATTAGCTGACAAGGACCAAAGCTTAGCTTGGGTTTCTGCCATCTAAGGGGCGGTTGGCTTTTAATACTCAGGGCTGCCAATTAACAATTATTAATAAAATTATTATAAATGGCTACTGGCAGTTGTTTGAGTATGGCTCCTTTTTTTTTGGTGTGGAGGTATGCTACATACCCTTTTGTATTTGGTTTTGGTGTGGAGATATGTAGAGGTTTGCTGTACAGGTGGTCCTTGAGTTATGACCACCATTTATGTTGCTAAGTGAAACATTAGTTAAGTTTGAGTTTTGCCCCATTTTATCAATTTTTTTGCCACAGCTGTTAAGCGAATCATTGCATTTGTTAAGTTGGTAACATAGTTGTTAAGTGAATCTGGACTCCCCATTTACTTTGCTTGTCACAAGGTTGCCAAAGCTGATCACATCACTCCAGAACACTGCAAACTGTCGTAAATATGAACCAGTTGGCAAGCATCCAAATTTTGATCATGTGACCATGGGGATGCTACAACGGTCATAAGTATGAAAAACAGTCATAAGTCACTCTTCAGTGTCGTAACTTTGAATGGTCACTAAGTGTTGTAACTTGAGGATTACTTGTATTCTGGCACTCATTTAAGTCAGCGATTTCTATATGAAATGCTGCCTCTGAGCAGAACTCTATTCCTAAAGTAGAAATGGAAAGCATATCCGTTGGAAATGTGCCTTTGTAGACTCTGCATCCCTGCTGACTTATTCACATTTTAGAATGTCTTACACACCTTGGAAAGGTTTCAACTACCACTGGAACACGAATGGTTGCTAGGGGTAATAATTGTGTGAAAGGTGGATAATTCTGCAAAAAGCAAGAAAAAAGAAAAAAAAGGTGATGAGGGAAATAGTGGTGAGGGAAATTCCCCATCCTCCAATACAGGGGTCTCCAAGCTGGAAACTTGAAGACTTGTGGACTTCAACTCCCAGAATTCCTCAGCCAGCTTTGAGAATTGAGGAACTCTGGGAGTTGAAGTCCACAAGTTGCTAAGGTTGAAGACCCCTGCTCCAATCGGTTGCTGCCTGGAAAGCAAAACAGTGCGACACTCTCTCTCTCTCTTTCTTTCTCTCCTTCCCGCCACCGGCGATCAAGCCCATCACTTCGGCACCCTCTGTCTGCGCCGGCCCAGTTTCAATCCGAGCGGCTTTTCGAAAGGGGGCGGGGCCTCGGGGGACGTAAGGAGAGCGGCGGTGCTTTCGGCAGCTCCGGCTCCTCCCTGGTCACGTGCGGGTGGGGGGGGGAGGTCCTGGACTCAGTGACAGCGGCGAGGTCGGGACGGCAGACGCCTGCCCGGCACTCTTGCTCGAGATGCTGCGGAACGGAGCTGCCGGAGGCGCCTCCTCTTTCAGCGCCACCGCCCGGCCTGTGCGCGTCTGGTGCGACGGATGGTGAGTGCACTGCCCTTCCTTCCACCGGAGAGATGATGGACCTTGTAGTTGGGATGCATGCCTCGGCATTTCTATGGCAACCACCGCTGCCTAGGCGGTCTCTCCTCCATGGCGTCGGGGAGCTGCCGCGCCGTAACGGGTCCCCATGGCAACGCCCCTCGCGCTTCCGCTTCGGTTGAACGGCTCCTCTTGGAGGTTTCTCAGCGGCCCCGTCAGTGCCTGACTGACTCCTGTGCCTGACAGCCGGGAGCATTTCCTTCCCGCTTAAGGGCTCGTTTATGCACCCTGAGGTGGTGGTGGTGGTGGTTGTTTTCCTGCCCAGGGTTCATCTGGGGTCAAACTGAGCGCGCTTAAATCTGGAGACTCCACCAGAGCTAAATTTATGTAATGCGATGATTGACAGGGGGAGATGGGGGTGGGCTTTGTGGTATATTCTGTATTGAATCATGGAAGCGTTTGCTGCAGCTCATCTGAAATTGCATCTTTTGGCAAGCGCCACTTGACCTCTTCAGCATTTTTGGTGGAGTCTTTTTGGCACCGCTTCGTTCGGAGGTGGGGTGGGGTGGGGGGAAATGCTTGAGGCTTCTGCCTGCCAGATGTGCTCATTAAGGACAGAATCTGTGATGTGCCTGAGCATGTGTGTGCAAGCAGTAGACATTAATAAACAGGCCATTTGCATCCACCGAGTTTTTGAAATGAGTTGACTTTTAAGGGCTGCCAATCCCACAGCCGAGCGAGCATTTTTGCAGCAGTTCCAGTAGTCCGGTAGGTTGGTAGCTGTGGTTAATCTGTTCTTGTGGGATTTCTCTTTTATCTTCTGACTGACTTGTTTCTGAAACAGTCAGCTTTTTAATAAACGAATTAACCCATGTGGAAGGGCTGGGTGTACTCTTCCCTGTACTACGTTACAAGGACTTTGGAGTTTAAATAGGCTTATAAACACGAGTTGCCCACAAAGACATACTTTGAGATTATTAAACATTCTGGGAAGCTACTGTGCTTAACCACAAAACAGTGTTTGCTTTTATCTACTCATGATTTTTATCACTGGCCTAAATGAACTTTTATTGCCAGGGGTCAAATTGGCCTAAATTGTATTTGTAATGGGTAGGGCTGGTATAATAATGGTAAACCATTGCAAGAAGTAATATTGCTCTCCCAGGACTTTGTAGAAGTAGCCTGTATTTCCTGTTCTTTTCTGTCAACATACATAAAGTCAACTGCATCACTGTTGGAATTCAACATTTTATATTGTTGTAGTTTCTATGGCTATATTTCTAACAGGGCTGTGAGCCAGTTTCAAAATGATTTTCTTTTAGTTCTGTTGTCTTCCTAATTTCTAATCAATAGACAAAATCTAGTTTAGTTAAATAATGTTTGAATATAATTATTTGCTTTTGTACAGCAATTATTTAAACAAACTATTCTTTTCAGCTAATGAACAGATTTGTGGTCTGCTTTATGATCATATAATTCAGCAGTTTTACCAGTGTAGTGCCATATAAAATGGTGCACAAGTTGCATTATACTGAAATGATAATTCAATGTGGAAAGTACCTCATGGTATTATTCTGTAGTTTCCTATAGTTTAGCAGAGAAATCATTTTTTGAATTAAGTTCATCCAATCAATTTTATCTTCATAATCACACTGGATTCTAGAACTGCTTCCACCATAATTGTTATCTCTGAAAGTAATATTTTTATATTTTTATATATACTCTTACTACCAAAAATCTAACTGGAATAAAGAAATTTACTCCTATTCATTACTATCACTTTTTGTAGTTATGGTAATTTATGCAGGATTTTTTCTTTGTAATAGTTTATATTATAATACAACCTAGCAATGTAGACTTCTTGGCATCTTTATAAACCCCTTGGTGGAAAAATATTCAATGTTCCCTAACATGTTTACTCAAGAATGCCCTGATCTTGTTAGGCCTACTTTCACTCAGTATCAACCAAACAACCATTCATTTCTTGCTCATCTTAGCTCTCAAAACCATCATATCTGATAAACAGAGTGCCTGAAGAACTATGGATGGAAGTTTCGCAACATTGTAGAAGAGGTAGCAACTAAAACTATCCCAAAGAAAAAGAAATGCAAGAAAGCAAAATGGCTGTCTGAGGAAGCATTACAAATTGCTGAGGAAAGAAGGGAAGCAAAAGGCAAGTGAAGAAAGAGAAAGATACACCCAATTGAATGCAGAATTTCAGAGAATAGCTAGAAGTGATAAGAATGCCTTCTTAAATGAACAGTGCAAACAAATATAAGAAAACAATAGAATAGGGAGGACCAGATATCTCTTCAAGAAAATTGGAGATATGAAGGGAGCGTTTCATGTAAAGATGGGCATGATAAAGGACCAAAATGGCAGGGACCTAACAGAGGCAGAAGAGATTAAGAAGAGATGGCAAAATTATACAGAAGAACTATACAAGAACTAGCTTAACATCCCTGATGACCACGATAGGGTGGTCACTGACCTGGAGCCAGACATCCTGGAATGTGAAGTCAAATGGGCCTTAGGAAGTCTGAGCAACTACAAAGCTAGTGGAAGTATTCCAGCTGAACTATTCAAAATCTTAAAAGACAATGCAGTAAAAGTACTTCAATATGGCAGCAAATTTGGAAAACTCAACAGTGGGCACAAGATTGGAAAAGGTCAGTTTACATTCCAATTCCAAAGAAGGGCAATGTCAAAGAATGTTAAAAATACCGCACCATCGCACTCATTTCACATGCTAGCAAAGTTATGGTTTAAATTAAATTAAATTAAATTTAAATTTAAATTTAAATTAATTTAACGTGATATGGGACTTAAACTCAGCAGGACCAGAGTGGGTGTGACAAAGGCAAAAATTAAGTTTGACAAAGGTAGAAAAGTAAAAAAAAATGTGAGCCCAATACTGCAATAAAGAGTAGTAGCAGCTAAAGTAATAAATTCAAATTGTGAAAGTATACCAATTGCATCCTATAAAGGAATACATAAAATTATCTCTATGTATTTTTTTAACATTCTTGGTAAAGAGATGAAAACAGTTTGTCCTGCTACAAAGCAGGGAAGAAAGATCACACTTGGACTTACTAAGGAAAATGTTACTATGTGGGGGGGGGGGGGAAACCTCTGTATTCAGTATATGTCCCTGTCAGTGATTCTATTGTTCCTTTCTACTACTAGCTCTCTCTGGCCCCAAACATTTGCCTATATCCTTATATGTTTAAAGCTAAGCTGCATTTATTTAAAACTTTATAGGATGAGCCACTATTGCCCAACAGCAGAATTGGAACCATCATATATATAAAATGTATTTATATGCATTCATCCATAAACACCTAAAATGACACTTTACTTGCTGTTGTTGGCCATAAGTAGACTTGAGTACTCTACTTATAAATAATATCAAATGTTTTGTTGATACTTTGGAGTACAAGATCATTTTACATTTCTATTACTCTCAGTCTTTTGAATTATCAATTGAATCCTACATTCTTCTACTAAACACCAATAACACAGTGGGAATTAATCTCTCAGTAGGACTGCAAACTAAGACATTTATGTATCTAGACATTTGTTCATGCCAATAAAATTCTGTTCACTTATTCAATTAATCCTTTCTTAAATGGAATAATAAGTGAGCAAATATTCCATATTGGAAACAAAGTGCTGTGATTTCAGTGTATTAAAAGAAATGTGCATGGAGAATAAAGATTATTCTTTCAATTCACTATATGCTTCCTGGGGCATTTTGCTCTTTAAATTTGTTCTAATATTATCAGAATTGATTTTTAGTCTCTGTAGTCCCAGAGGTGTGGCCTTTGGTGAAGCTTTTGTTGGGTGACTGTAATGAAGTGTCAGCTTGCAGGACAGTTGCTCTACTTGCAATTAAATTCTTAAATTCAGGACGCTCCTTTCCTCAAAAAGGCTAAATATAGATGTATGGCATTTTCTAGTTGTCCCACTTTGGCATATGTACGTGTGTATCTCTGTGTGTGTATGGTAAGAAAGGAAGTTCAGACATATTAATTTATAGATTTTGTAATATAGATTTTATTGTATGGATTTTCCCCTGGATTTGAAAATTGTTAGAAACTTTTAACTGAAATCCAAAGGTTACAGTCCTGACACTGGCAGAAAGAGAACAATTTAAACGGAGATAGGTTGTTTTACCTGAAAATCCAGCTTCTGACATCTCTAGTTACAAGTAACCGATATAAGGTGTTGTATAGTAGATTTGGATGGGCAAATTCTGGGCTGGTACAGACATTCTTGAAGTGTTAATCTTAACCCACTTTAGTAGGCAGGAAACAAATATGAAGAGACCCCCTTGGTCCCACTTTGCATGGACACAGGTGGCCTTATAGAAACAATTCATGTAATAGCAATAGCCTTAATTTGTTCTTTAGTATCACCCAAGAAACCCTGGCCAGGATCAAGGTTCACTCTCTTCTTATACCTTGGCTCTTTTTCCCCCGAGAGCAGATTTTTCTGGTCTTCTTCATGAGGAGTGCTACTATGAATCTTGGAACCTGATACACTTATTTAATTTTATGCAGTTTTTATACCTCATGATGTAACACCAGTGCTCCGTGAGCTGCATTGGCTACCAGTGTGTTTCCAGATGCAATTCAAGGTGTTGGTTGTCACAGTTAAAGCTCTACATGGTTTGGAATCAAGTTATCTAAGAGACTGTCTTTTTCCAAGAGTTTCTACCCATCCAATCAGACCCAACAGATTATGCATGTTGCAGGTCCTGTCAGCCAAACAGTGGCAACTAGCAAAAGTAGAATATGGGGTTTTTTTCTGCTGTGGCCTCTGCTTTATGGAATATTCTCCACTCAGAGATTAGAATGGCCCCAGCCATGTTAGCTTTTCATAAAGTTCTAAAAAGTGGGCCATGTACCCAGGCCTGGGCTCAGAATGTGTTAAGGATCCAATTTCTTGGCCTTATTATTAGTTGATTAATCATCATGGCTGCTCTTTATACATTTGTTTTGAGGATGTTTTTTATTATTTTAATGTCTTTTAAATTGTCTTGTTATTTTAGAATTGTAATCTGCCTGTGTCATTTGGTTGAGTTGGTTGCCTATAGAAATTGAATTAATAAATGCAATGCCCTCTAGGAAAAATATAGGAAGAAAGGTGAAATAGGAGCAAGGTGAAATGAGACAAGAGAGCCTCAGTCCTGGCAATACCAAATAACTATATCAGAAATTCAAATACAGAACTAGCATAATGCTATTTTTTTTTATTCACTTGATTTAAAAGCTGCTTTCACAAGCAATGACAAACTATTTAAGATGGCAATAAACCTGCATGCACATGGTCCCCAGAAACTTACCTAAAGCTAGTTTACCTAAAGATAACTTCAACAGCACATTCTGTAGAGTAACGAAGATGAGCTTATCAGAGATATGCAGAAACTGTTATCTACACATAGAGGCTGAAGTGTTTTTAAAGTCCAGAACTATGAAATAGTATTTGGAAGTGTGCAGATGGTATCTTAATTCAATGAACTACTTAGAAGGAGAAATTACAGCATAACCAGACTTGTAGGTTTCTATTATTACAGGTAGTCTTAACTTATAGACTGCAACTGAGATCAACAATTGTCGCTAAGCAACATGGTGTAAACATATGACCATGCCCAACTGATGTCATCAACTTCATCAGTCCTGACTGCAGTTAGACAAATCACTGTGCATCATGAAGCATCACTTAAGGTGAGCACAACTTTTGACTTTCTGCCATCTTTCCCATTGACTTTACGTGTTTTTATTGCATTAGTAACTGACCAGTCATTGAACAGTTGTTAAATGAAGACATAGTCCTCACTACAGTAGTAGGGATGGATTCAAAAATTTTAGCAACTGGTTCTCTGCCTGGTTGCCGGGTGGGCATGATGATGGTGGGTGTGGCCTAGTTAGCCTCCTCCACCATGGTGGGGGCATTTTTGCCCTCCCCAGGCTCTGGAAGCTTTCCTCGAGTCTCCAGGAGGGCAAAAAGAGTCTTCCTCATGGTCCAGAGGCCCTCCAGAGGCCGGAAATAGGTCCATTTCTGGACTTCTGGAACTTCTGGGAGGCCCATTTCTTGCCTTCTGGGGGCTCCAGAGGCTTTCCTCAAGCCTCTAGGAGGGCAAAAATGGCCTTCTCTGGGTTACAGAGGCCCTCCAGAGGCCTGAAACGGGCTTGTTTTCAGACTTCCAGCACTTCCGGGAGACCTGTTTTTCACCCTCCCAGAGCCTCCTTGCAAGCACTGCACTTACCTGGCATCCAAAATGGGCCATGTGGAGACTCCTGGGATGAGTGGGGCAGGGTGGGCAGGGCCAGCCGCTAGTCATTGCAACTACCAGTTTGGCGAACCAGATGTAAAATTAACATCTGGTTTGCCCGAACTGGTCCAAACCGGCTGAATCCCACCCCTGAGTATGAGCCATGGTAACAAAGTGGTAATACAGTTAGAGTGCAATATTGCAAGCTAACTCTGCCAATAGCCAGAAGTTCAATCCTTACCAGCTCAGGGTTGATTCAGCCTTTCATCCTTCCAAGGTTAGTAAAATGAGGTTCTGGATTGTTGGGAGCAATATGCTGACATTTGTAACCATTCAGAGAGTGCTATAAAACACTATAAAGTGGTATATAAGTCTAAGTGCATGTACTATTACTATAATCTATGTCAATAAAAGTAGTTTTAATATCAGGGTTCCAAGTAATAGATACATAGCAAGCAAAACTCTGAGGCAGGTAGATTCTTCAAAGAATAGCTTTATTGGATATATCATGTTGACACAGATCTGGTGAAAACTGATTCTGAAGGTTCCCAGGGTTTTTGGCTCATTAAAAGTAAACATTTTTCCTTTTCCCCAATCAATCAGTCACATGGGCTAATCAAGATGCTGTGTGGTTGCCTCCTCACTCCTCCTCTGACCAGATGTGAGACTGTCCTTGGTTCCCAAGAGAAAGTATTTTGTTTTGGCTAGAAAACCCCAGCTATCTCTATTCGCCCCTCCCTATCCCTCAGCTCCAGTGTGGCAACACTAAAGCAGCAAAATGGCTTCGGTCAGGTCAGCTTCAGGATTGACATTTAGCCTTTTTGATGGTATTGATCTCCTGATCTGGGTTACTTAATGGGGAATTTTAAGGCCATGTACAATTTTAGACAACATACCTATAAAAAAAACCAAGAAATTAAAATGCAAACATATAATGACTGGTTACTAAAGGCCTAACTAAAGAATGCATCTTTGAATGCTTCCTAAAGCAAAAAGAGCAGCACAGGGAAGCTAATTCAACTCCTGCAGAGTATATTCAAATGGAATGCAGAGGGCATTCAGGATTCTGCAAAATGTACAGGGGTGAAATTTGATGGGGTTTTTTAAGCAGAAAATCCTTTCTTTGCACATCGAAGCAAGATTGTAGATGGAGTGGCAGTCCCTCAGGTAATTACCAATCTATTGTACATCACCAAGTGATCTATTAAATCTTAATCTGACTTCAACCCTTTCTGAGAAATTATCATTGGCTTTGATAGGCAAATGTAAAATAGATTTTAACATGTGGCACCAAAAGAAACAGAAAGAAATAAAGTGAAATCTATGTGTATGTTTCTTTTCTATCTTATATTTAAGCATGGCATTATATATAACAAGTGTTTTGTTTTGTGGCTAATTTGGGCAAAAGGCCAGATCTACTTTGGAGAGTTAAGTATCCTAAACCATATACCAGGTCACATAGGGAAAAGGAGGGAGGATATGTTTAACTTCCTATCAGTTTTACAAAGTAGTCAACATTCTGACTTACTGAGATAGGCTCAGGTCTTTAATTTTATGCTTGCAAATAACTTATGCATATGTTATTCCTTATTCCATGCCATATATACAGATTATACCACTAAGAAATAAGTAACATAAGAGGAAAAGGATATCAGGACTTTCAATTAAGGATTCTGCACTAGAAGAAAAATAAATAAATAAATAAATAAATATAAATAAATAAACAAACAAATTTGAATAAATAAATAAATAAATAGAATTATTAGTTCCTCCAAGAAAACATGATTCACAGCAATAATTTGATTGATTTATAGTAAGGATAAGTTAAATTATTGATTCCAGTATCAATATCTAATTTTATGTAGCAAATTTAGAGAAGTACCTATTTCTCTATGGGGTTTTTTCACCTGCACTCATCACCTTGCCATTTAAGTTCTGGCAATCAAATTCCATGATACAGATGTTTCCTGAAGGCCCGACACATGCTGACCACAGCAGTTGCCTGTGTGTGGTGGGAGGAAATGGTAACAGGAGAGAAAAAACTATAAAGATTAATGAAAAACCACTAAGAAAACAAAAGAACATCTACAAAAAGCTTTACCATAAGTCCTATACATTGTATCACATCCTATACATTGTATCACAAAAGGCAGGGTGGGGAGAATACAGAGAACAATGAACGAATGAATCAATGGCAAATTAATATTAGGATAGGAATATTTCCTCTGTTAGCCAACTCCATTTTCAAAATGTCTCTAAATTTCCTGAATACCTGAATGAAATGCCTGGTATATCTGCCCAATTGTATTGTATTGGAACAGTAAGTTGCTGCCATCAGTCAAATCCTTTTATGTCCTTTTATGTCCAAGTGTTCTGGTATACTGAGAGCATTCCACCTTCTCATAAATTTAAATTCTAATCCAAAGAACACAATGTGCAGCAGCAACATGCTGCTCAGATGTAAGGCTTCCATTCTGATGAAAGAGAAAGGATGGATTTATTTCTCCCTTCCAAACAACAAAAGACTGGACACTAGTGGAGTTAAACAAACAAACAAAACTTGTAGTGCCCATTCAAGAAAACTGCTGCTATATGTAATTTAAAATTGATCCAACCAGCACTGTGGTTTCACAAGCTAAAAGAGTTTACATATGTTTCTCCAGAATCTCCTTTGCATATTCATCCAAGATTTTTTTCAGTATTCTTCATATCTAATTTGAATTTTCACTGTTCTGAATAATCTGAAGTCATCTCAGACCTCTTTGTTTCACTACTGACTTCTGACCACAGAACAGCTTTAGTAGTAAAAAAAAAAATCTCAATTTACTTCTTTTCCCTTTCTCATTTTGACAGTCCATTTCAAGTCTACTTCTGACTGAGCAGAGGAATCATGAGCCCATATCACCCTCCCCGCCTCCACCAAAAAAATGCTGTTAAAGAGATTTGCAGGTTGCTGAATCACAGTTTTATGTGGTTTAGGAAATAGCTGTGGTCTTACTTCCTCCCTGAAAGAAGCAGCTGGGAAGGGGACGATGTAAGTCACATAAAAAGCTTTAGCTGTAGAAGTTGCTGGGCAGAATATTTTGGGGAAACTAAAAGTGTCTCCTGGACAACAGTATGAAATTTTGCCTTTGCCTTTGAAGCTATAGTCAGTGTATTAGTTGACATTCTAAGAATACTTGTCAGCTTTACTAAAAAAAAAAAAAAATACAATAGAGTTTTGAACAATTGACATTTGCAAGCCTTTATCCAAATTTCCCAATTTGGTCATTTTTAAATATATATATATATTTGTAGAGTTGAAACATGAAGAGTGCATGTATAGCTGTACATAATAATTTGTTCAAAAATAAAATAAAAAACAAAAATACTATTGAAAAAAAAATATTTTTATTTTATTTATTTTTATTTTATTTTACATAGAATCCATCATCCGTGAAACAGTGTGTCGTCTGGGTAAAAATATCTTATGCAATAGCAATTAACTTTTACAATAATCTTTATTACATTAGTATTAATTCTTTACACTTAATATTAAGATACATAGTATGTCCAATTATTGTAACATTTCTCCTCTTTTTAATTCTGTAAATATATTTTCTATGATTCACAAATCCTCCTTGACTTCTAATTTTCATATTCTCTAACCATCGATAGAATGATTCCCATGTCATATAATATTCCGTTTGTTCCTTCTCTTTAATTGCCAATGTTAACCTATTCATTTTTGCATATTCTAATATTTTTCTGATCACATTCTCTTCAGTAGGAATCTCTTTTCCAATTTTGTGCAAATACAATTCTAGCTGCGGTTAATACATGAATAATCAGATAGGTATTTTCTTTGCTATATATTTCAGGTAAAATCCCCAACAAAAATATTTCAGGTTTTAAATCAATATGCTTTGTATCATCTTTTCCAGCCATGTGTGTATTTTGGTCCAGTATTTTTGGGCTTCTACGCATGTCCACCACATATGATAATATGATCCAGGTGTCTGGTGACATTTCTAGCATTTAGCTGATTTATCTTTAAACAGCCTTGCCGATGCCAAGTGCCATCTATAAAACATCTTATACAAATTTTCTTTATATGCAGTTGACATTGTCAGTTTATAGCTTCTCTCCCAAAGTTTCTGCCATTTATCTAGTTCTATTGCATAACCAAAAAATTTTGCCCATGCTATCATTGTCTCCTTCACTTGGTGTTCATCCAGTTTAGTTCCCAATATATAGCTATACAATTTTTTTATCAATCTTTCATCTATTCCTATCAATATCTTATCCAATTCATTCAATTATTTGTAAAAACCATATAGTTTTGCGTCTTTTTCATATCTTGATTGTATTTGCAATTGTGAATACCAAACCACTTCAATCCCTTATTTATTTATTTATTTATTTATTTATTTTTATTCATATTAATGGATTTATATGCCACCCTTTTCCCTGAGGACTCAGGGTGGCTCATAAGCAATAAAAACAACAATATAATACAAAATTTTAAAACCCTATTAAATTTCATTATATCCAATAAATAATTTAAAAGTGGGAGAACAAATTTAAAATTAGGATCAAGTTAAACAAATTATTAAAACTAACGATGGGCTCATCCTAGACCTGCTCGTTGAAAAAGGCAGGTCTTCAGGGCACGGCAAAAGGATTGAAGGTCAGGAATTGTCCGAAGCTCCGGGGGCAGACCATTCAAGAGGGTGGGTGCTCCCACAGAGAAGGCTCTCTCCCTGGGGGCCACCAGCCAACATTGTCTAGCTGAAGACACCCTGAGAAGGCTGACTCTGTGGGACCGAACTGGGTGATGGAAGGCCGTCAGTGGCAGCAGGTTGTCTCGCAAATATTCTGGACCTAGGCCATGTAGGGCTTTAAAGGTCATTACCAGCACCTTGAACTGCACCCAGAAGACAACTGGAAGCCAATGAAGACCACACAGGAGTGGTGTTACATGGGAGTACTGAGGTGCCCCCATGACAACCCGCGCAGCCACATTTTTGAAAGCAACCATGTATTTTACTTTTCCCATACCATAAGAAGGTGTGCCAACCCATTTGCAAGTCATGTTCCTCTAAAATCAGTAATCTTGTATTCCTCAATTCAATCCACTCTTTCATCCATGTTAACACCGCTGCCTGGTCATTTAATGGGTCATCAAACTGTAAAATGCCCTTCCCTTTTATCCTACATAAACTCTAGAATTTGATGGAGAATTTTGTTAAATCCTTATTGGAAGTAATGTAATGTATATAATAACTATTCTACTGTAAATAACATGAAATTACTACAATTCTAAGCAACCTGAGGAAGTCTGATCTAGTTTCTAGGAAATATAAGCGCTCCCAGTGATACTAACAAATTCTTCCCATAGGTCCAAACAATTTATTGGTTTCATGATTTGCATGTTTTATCTTTTTATTGCCAAGATTGTGTTCTTTTTCAACGTGGCAGAGGTGCTTAATATTTGTTCTACCAGAATTTTCTGTTGATTTTTATTTTTCTTATCTGGATAACTATTCTCAAAACATTGTTGCAATACTACCTTATAGCTCATTTTTAAATAATTGGCATTCTCTTGCACTTTTCTTTTATTAATCTCCATATATCTTGTCTTTGAATTTCTATTAGTTTTAAATCCCCAAATGGAAAGATTTAGCCTTATTGTTATCCTTTTTATATTCCTTATGTGAGCTTTCTGGACACACTTGGTTAACCATCTGGTGACAAAGAATGTTGAATAACAGGCCTTTGGCCTAGTCTAGCATTTGTGTTCTAAATAATCTTTTATCTAGTTTTGTCTTTTAAAAGTAAATAACCTTTTGGGGTAACTTTTCTGTTGTTCATATGATGAATATGATATGAAGTATAAAACCAATCTAATTCCAGATTCTAAATATCAGACCAGATTATGTCCAGGTGGTCTCATTTCTAATAAGTCCATGTGCATTTTTGCTAAAGCCCAGTCAATTATTGTCTTTAGAAATTGTTTTTCTTGTGAACTGAGGTGATATAGCTGAAGGGAAGAACTATCAATGATGATCTCCTTGCATATTAAGGTTTTTAAGAATTCAGTGCTCAAACATACCATTATTCTGACTGCTGGATTTTACTGATGTCTCTGATACAAATAGTTAGAAACAAAAGTTGTTTAAATATATGTCTGTGCCAGGAGTACACTCTGAAAAAGTATTCTGTAAACACAAAGTAAATTAAAATGAGACCTGTTTTTGTGAAGCTGATGCTTGCTACATGGTTATTACAGAGAACATTTATGCTGTGTGGAGAAGCAGCACGTACCCATGTGGCTAACCTATGAGTGGAAGAAACAAACCCCACCCATTCCTAGGACTTTGCTATGTCCAGACCACAATTTCTGAGAAAGATAAAAAAATGAATAGGCTGAAAATGAAAGATTGGAACAGTGTAGCTCATTAACTGGTCACACAGAGACACATCAGAAGGAAAAAAGTGGATTGAGTTATACAAACCTATTTCTCCCTTGCTGCAAATAAAAGAGACAATTGTTTTGTTGATACAGAAATATGCCAACTAGCTAAGGAGAGCCATGGCATTTTTTGGCCAAATATAGCTCTTGTACTAGGTCAGAAAAAAAAAAACCACTGCAGCTTTTTATTCATGAGCTGAAATCATTGAAAAGACCAAGTTTACATTCCTATAGCCTGCAGCAAAGCAAAGCCGAATAAATGTTTGGTTTAATACTCATTTCTGTCATGAAGCTTTCTGAAGCCAGAAATTGCCATTACTACTGTAATCAAAGAATTGAATATAGTTTAATGATGATTATTTCAGTGAGGTGCATAGTAAGGTCACTGCAATGGGTAGGTCAGGCCAAAGTAGATACTATGGGAAAAATATGGGTGCTGCTGAAAATAGCCATTACACCATTCAGAATAACTATTAGAAGTATCACCTGTTATATCTGCTTTTTTAAAGAAAAATGTAGGCACCACTTTCGTAGGACAATATTGTAGTATAACTTGAACTGAGTATAATAATTTAAGGTGCCCAATGCAGAAAACAAGTGTTTTATTTCAGTAAGCATTACACGAGTTTGCCAAAATAGAAAACCAGAGTTATGCCTCTTGTAAATAAAAACTGGGAGTATGGATAAAACTAGAGTTGGTAAGAAGGACTAATTTAACCAATAGATTCATTTCCTTGAAACCCATCAGCATGTCCAGTCCACTGACCTTACTACATTTATTGCAGAGATAGACTGGATAGTCTCTCTCAAGCTTGAGAACTTTTAAGATATATGAACTTGAACTCCAAGAATTCACAACCAGCATGTTGTCTGAGAAATATTGGATTGGATGGTACCATTGATCCCTTGAAATGCTACAAATAGTACCAGCAGTGGTATTCTCTGTGATGTCTATGGAAGCAAAAATTCGACTTTGAAGAAGTAGGATGAGAAAGGTACTGGCTCTTTTGAACTTTTTTTGAAGAAGACTGCTGATCATATCATGGACAACTAAGAAAACAATCAAATAGATGATTGAACAAATCAAGATGCAGTTCTCAATGTAGGCACAAATGACTACGCTCAAATTATCCTACTTTGAACAGATTATGCATATACTGTAGGTCTCTGAAGAAGGTTGTGATGCTGGAAAGAGGACAACCAATAGCAAGTTACAGTGTATTGTTGGAAGACCTGAAAGAGTAGATAGGGAAATATCATCATGGAGGAAAATTATCTATGTGGTCACTAAAAGACCTATCTCTTATGATTCAGATCTCCTAGGCAGAGGCAGGCTTTGATAGAGTACTTTATTGCTTTGTTAAATTCCATAACCAATGGCCCTACAAGGCTGGTAAGGCTCCACCCCACACATTCCTGAAGGCACCCACCCACAAATACAAGTCAGTAAGCAACAAAACTAATTCTCAAAGGCAGAAAGGAAGTCAAAGAGAAGATGCAAGCTCATGGAGCAAGGTCCAGAGTCAAAGTCCACAGGGCAAGGCAAGTCCATGAGGCAAAAGGCAAATCCATGAGGCAAAGGCACAAGGCAAGGAATAGGCAGAAACATCAGTCAAGGCCTATCCTCCCCCTTGTCTGTGAGGGCAGGCAGCTCTCTGTCCAATTGACCATCTCACCCAATGCCTGAGGGGCCTGGGACAGCATCATCCTCAGCCCTTGGCCCCTTGTAGGATGGTCCCAGTTCCAACTCCTCCCTCAACACAGAATCTGATGGGGCTATCTATTTATCTGTCTGTCTTTCTGTCTGTCTGTTTGTCTATCTATCATCTATCTATCTGTCTATCTATCCTTGTTTTTGTTAGTTGCAAACTGTGTCCTCTACCATCCCTCAGAGTCCATTTAAGCTCGTACCAATTGCTTCAGTGCCTCCATCCAGCCATCTCATTCTCTGTCATCCCCTTCTTCTTTTGCCCTCAATCTTTCCCAGTATTAGGTTCTTCTCCAGTGACTCTTTCCTTCTCATTTATTTAAGTATTTAAGTTTAATCTTCAGAGTCTAGCCTTCTAAAGAGCAGCCAGGGTTGATCTCCTCTAGGGCTGACCAGTTTGATCACCTTGCAATCCAAGGAACTTGCAAGAGTCTTCTCCAGCACCATAGTTCAAAAGCCTCAATTATTTAATGCTCAGTCTTCCTTATGGTCCAACTTTCACAGCCATACACTGAGAAAACCATAGCCTTGGCTATAAGCACTTTTGTTGGCAGAGTGATGTCTCTGCTTTTTAGTATGCTGTCTAGATTTGCCATAGCTTTCCACTCCCGGAGCAAGTGTCTTTTAATTTCTTGGCTGCAGTCCCCACCTGCAGTGATCTTGGAGCCCAGGAAAATAAAATCTATCTATCCTATCACATGTGTATAGCTACCCATCTCAGAAAAAGCAATTCTGGGTAGAGTACAACAATTAAATAAAAGTGCAAATACATAAAACAATCATTATAAAAATATTTTAAAAATAATAAAATGTAAATTATTATAAAAAGTTTAAGATATACAGACCATACAAAGAGAGAGAAAGAGGGAAATCAATCACAGTGAAGCCATCTCAAAATGTATCTGGTTCTTTTGGCCCTCCAAGCTTGCTGACATAACCAGGTCTTCAGAATTTCTGAAACAATAGCAGGAATGGAACTAAATTGACCTTGGGTATTTGGAGACAATGTTCTGCACAGCAGGCGTCACAGACTACAAGGCCCACCTCCTGGGATCCACCAGATGTAAGTCCCTGGCAGATTGATACTGACTTGATGGCACATAATCAATCAATAATAAAAAGCTCTTGGAACTGCTTATATAGTCTTTTGTGCTTTTGCATTTATATCCTTTTCATTTTAACAGAAAACTAACAAATTGAAGCAATTCCAAGTTTAACAAAATAGTTTTAAATAATTGATATCTATTTGATACAGCCACAAAGTGGAGAATGGTAGCTAACTTTTTCCTTCTCTCATATCTATTCTGATTGGGAGTCAGTAATATGGATACCTAAACAAGTTGGTGAGATTTTTAGGAACTCCTAGACAACAGTTTGCAGTAGCTTCTCTTCCTGGTTAGCAACAAATCTGCCATGTGTCTCCAAATCCCCAAATCATGGGCTTATGTCCTACAAAAGAGTCCTCTGTGTACTTTCATCCAGTTTTCCACTGGTCTACAAACCGTAAGGAGAGAAACATGAGTGCTACTTTAGGAATTACAGTGGGGAAAGGATTGGACACTGTGAACCTATAAATAGCCACTGACCTGATTATAGGTTGCTGATCTTGTTAAGAATTGGCTTCAGTCAGACTGCCAGCTTTAAAATCTTTGGTATCCATGGAAGAAGGAAAGAAACTAATAAATTTCTTAACAAACTAGTCTTAAGGAGTCTTTCAAAAATGGTGGTACTATCAGTCCTTGCTTTGACCTATCATTCACATATTTTTCTAAAAATCTAATTAGAATCTATGGCTGCAAAAGTCTCTCTGTGAAACGATCAGGGGCACTGCTTTTTGCTTTTTCTGTCCTGTAGGGACAGTATCGGCACGTACAACTTGAAACTCCCAGATAATTATGTGGAGATTAAGAAAAGGGAACCAAGTATCCTCAAAGGGAAGAGTGACTGATCATGTCTACCAAACCAACATATAACCCAATTCCCTTCTCATCTAATTTCCCTACATACTGGCACCATAGAATTTTTCTAGAAAGGGCACAAGCTATTGAATTAAGAAGTTACATTTGCAAATTGGTCTATATAAATATTAGCCAGAGAATATATGTTTGTGTGTCTCTGACTAGATCAGTTTATTCTTAGCTATTTGGAATCAGATAATGCCAGCTGTTATGTTCTTTCTTAGAAGATTCTTAATACAGACCCCAGAGAAAGTTGTAATTCAAAACTATTTATTGCATAACAGTTTTAGCTATAGCTCTCTCACAGTTCTCCATTTTCTTTTGTTCTCCATTCTTCTCCAAAGTCTTTTCTATCTTCTGCAATATCTCCTGAGACTGACACTACATCCCTTTGTTAGATAGAAGTAAAGAATAAACCAACTCTTGTAACACAGCTGAGGTGTGTAAAATTCTAGGAAGAAAGGTGAAGGAACTGGGTAAGTTTAGCCTGGAAAGCGAGTTTGGTCTATGGTTAAGGCACCAAGCTAAGACATTGGGAGACTGTCAGTTCTAGTCCCGCCTTAGATACAAAGCCAGCTAAGTAACTTGGGTCAATCACTTTGTCTCAAACTGCAGGGACTTTTCTAGCCAATTGCTAGGAGTCAACAATGATACAAAAGCACATATACACACACTAAAAGCACCCACATACACACACCAAAAACCAAAATTGTTTAGCCTAAATTAAAGAAGGTGGCAAGAAGACATGACAATTGAGCCAATGACTCTGAATTTAAATTACAATAGGATTTGCAGAGTCTTTCTAAAAAAAAATATGAAGGGCAAGTCTTTAGCTAACCTTTGATAAACACTACAAAATCATCCATTACATTGTCTGAATCAAATTGTGCTGCAAAGTTGTCCAAATGCAGTTGTGTGATGTGGCTGGCCACAAAAATTTGCCTTGATAACAAGTTTAACTTGCAAATAAAGTGTCCTGCAAATAAAATTCCATGCACTCCATCTCTATTACCATCTTTATCTCTTTCTGTGGCTGACTTGAATCCTGAAAGTGTCCCCTAGATGCATTGGAAATGAATTTTGCTGGGATTTTTGCCACTGTTTGCTGATGAACATGATTAATGGGAGTGTCCATGGGGAAGTTAGGCATTCCTGCCCTTAAATGATTTTATTCTTGAACACTTCATACTATATAAACATGGCAACTTCCTAATCTAATGCCAAATCTTCCTACTTCATCTTTATCATGTGAAGGGCCTCCATGTAAATTTGGCAGGAACAGGCTTGACATTGGGTGTTCTTAATGGCTGCTCCTCTCTACAGCACATCTTGCCACCAAAAGCAGGGATGGACCCCATTCTGGTGACCTTTCGGAATAACAGTATAACAGAGTTGGAAGGGACTTTGGAGATCTTCTAATCTAACCCTCTGCTCAGGAAGGAAACTTTATACCAGGGATGTCAAACTTGATTTCATTGAGGGCCGCATCAAGATTGTATTTGACCTTGGAGGGCTGGGGGGCATGGCCATGGTAGTGTGGCCAAGGCAGGTGTGATATGGGACTCATGTCAGGGCCACTTGTTGTGGCCAAGTGCTAAGGCAGGATTTCCCCAAGACCATCCCTCCCTCTCATTATAATCTCCTTCCTTCCTTTCTTTTTCCTTCCCTCTTCATTCTCCTTTCTTCCTCCTTTTCCTCTTTCCTTGTTTTTCCTTGCTCTCTTCCTATCTTCCCTTTTTTTTCCTCTTTCCCTTTCTCCTTTCCTATCCTTTCTTGCATGCTCAAATGCAAAAGGGGAAACATTTCTCTTTTTGTTTTGTTTTTCGTTTGTTTTGATAGCTCTCTGCCAGAAATTGAAGCCCGGGAAGCATGCATGCCCCCCACGCCTCATTTTCAACCACAACGGCCTCCTACAGCCCTCTGCCAATGAAAATGGAGCTTGGCAGCCATGTGTGCCCCCCCTCAAGCTCCATTTTTGCTGGCAGAGGCACTGCAGGCTGCTCCTTTGCTGTTTCCAGGCCAGCCCTGTGGGTCAGATCTAAGCACCTCATGGGCCAGATCCAGCATGTTACCCCCATACCAAATTCCTGCAACCGTTATTCATATGTTTTATCCTCCAGTCCCCTGATCATCTTTGTTGCTCTTCTCTGCACTCTTTCTAGAGGCTCAACATCTTTTTGAGCAAAACTGCATGCAAGATTCCAAGTGGGATCTTACTAGGGCATTATAAAGTGGCGCCAATATGTCATGTTATCTTGATTCTACTCCTCTGTTAAAGTAGCTTAGGGCTGACTTTTTTCACAAGAAAAGCTAAAGAAGGTAAACATCTTGGCCTTTTCAAGAAGTCTTGGTACTGATTGTAGAGCCACAGGTGTGTAGATGTGTATGTGTCTATGTGTATGCTTGTGTATCTATATCTATACATCTATACATCTATACATCTATGCATCTATGCATCTATACATCTACATCTACATATACATATACATATACATATACATATACATATATATGTTTTCGTAGATTTTCACGGGTGTAGGTATGTAAGTCTTGGTGTAATCGGGTCTTTTCCCGTG
>JANHGC010008572.1:83506-98267 GCA_027560395.1 Boaedon fuliginosus
GACTGCAAAGGATCCAGATAATCAGCTTCCTTCAAGGTAAGCAAGAGCTGGGAGGCCACCACCTTCTCAACAACCTTTCTCAGAAAGGGAAGGTTGGAGACTGGACAAAAGTTGTTCAAAACAGCTGGGTCTAGGGAAGGCTTCTTGAGAAGGGGCCTTACCACCGCATCCTTCAAGGAAGCATTTATAACCACTTGGAGCCAGCTACGTGTCATCTCCCGGCTAGCTGAAACCAGCCAGGAGGGGCACGGGTCCAATGGTGGCACTCATCACACCTACAACCTTGGTCCACATCATTAGGGGCCACAGGAACAAACTCATCCCAGATAACAGGACTAAGACCTGCCCCAGTCACCTCAATGGACTCCGTCCAGCCGGAGTCAAGGTCCAACCAAATCTGAGTGATTTTGTCCAACAAGAACTGAACAAACTCCTCAGCTCTACCCTGCAAAGGCTCCTCGGCCTCCGCTGGTCTCAGGAGAGCACAGGTCACCCTAAACAGGGAGGTTGGGTGACAGTCTGTGGACGCGATAAGAGCGGCATAGTGAGAATGCTTGCCGCTTTTATTGCCACTAAATAGGTCTTAATATAGGCTCCTAATAGTGTTCAGTCAGATTCAGATTTCTCCTTCTTCCAGCAGTGTTCTAGACATCTCCTCCAATGTTTCATCTCCTGGAGCTCCTCAGTAAACCAAGGGGACTTCTGGGGTCTGCGAACAGTGATAGGTCGCAAAGGCACAACATGATCCAGGGCCCCGATGGCAGCATTATTCCACGCAGCCACCAGGGACTCGTCCGTGCTGTGGGTCAGGGAATCAGGAATCTCCCCAAGCTCCCTCTGAAACCCAATCAGGTCTATTAGGCACCTGGGGCGGAACCACCTAGTCAGTCCTGCCTCCCTGTGGGGTGGGGCTGGTGTCAGGAAATCCAATTGAATAAGGGAGTGATCTGACCATGGCAAGGGTTCTACTACTATAACCCCCAGACCAATGCCAATGGTCCGAGATAAAAACTAGATTGAGTGTGTGTTCCCCCATGGGTCGGACCCTGAATTACTTGGGTCAGGTCCATGGTTGCCATGGAGGCCATGAACTCCTGTGCTGCATCCAAGGAGTCACCCAGGGATGGCAGATTGATGTCCCCAAGCACCATCAGCCTGGGGAACTCAACTGCCAGCGCAGCAACCTCTTTGAGCAACACAGGCAGAGCTGATACAACACAGCTGGGAGGTGGGTACGTTAGCAACAGACTCAACTGAGCTCCTGAGTCCAACTTCAGAAGAAGAGATGGAGCTCCTGATGCATAATTATCGCCACCCCACCACCCCTGCCCTGGGGTCGCGGTTGGTGCAAGACCTGAAACCTGGTAGGGCACATTTCTGTGAGGGGAACACCCCCCCTCCGGCCCCAACTAGGTCTCGGTAATGCACACCAGGTCAGCCCTTTTCTCCAGGATTAATTCCTGGATCAGAGGGGCCTTGTTTACAACTGACCTGGCATTCAGAAATAATAGCCGGAGCCCAGGGGCCTGAATTCCTAGACCAATGGGCCCCTGAGATGAGCCGGAGGGGTTGGAACACAGTACCGCCAACAATTTGTGAGTGCACGTTCCCTGATGATGGCTTATCCCACAGCTCCCACCATACCTGCCTCTCCCAGACACCACCAAAATTGGCTGACCCTCATCCTTTAAAGAGAACATCCATCCCATTCCACCCTCTCCCACCATATCCCGCTGGTGGGAGGGTCCCCTCGCCTCAACCATACCACCACTCACCCCAAACAATCAATTAATTAAAAATTAATTAAATAAATGCTAATTAAAACCTATCATATAAAATACATTTTAAAAATACATTAAAATGTCTATACAATAAATAATAATCAGCTAGTCTACCTATAATTGCTGTGTTTTCAGCACAGCTGATGATCAGCTCTGCAGCCCATCAGCTATGTTTCCCCCTAGAGGCTTCTGCCAGAAGTTTGTTTCTTTAGAAACTTCTAAAGAAACTTCCTGCATAAGCCTGTAGGCTGAAAAATAGCTGACGCAGTGGGTGGGAGGGCCCAAAATGGAAAAGAAATATTTTTTATTTTTTATTATTTTTTTTCAAAAATTGACCCCACCCCTGCCCTTGATCTGAGTAAATTCAAAGGATGAGATTATATATCTGTGCTATATTTTGGAATATGGTTGTCAGCCTATCCATTGTTGGGCCGAAAGCAACACACAGAGGCGAGACGTTCCAGAGTAGTTTCATTTATTATTCACCGCACAAGGTATAGGTGCTGATCACGGGTGAGAAAAGTGTCAGGGGTGGAGTCCTGATGAGGCTTCTTATTCCCAGCCTGCCATCTCACCCGCTGATCTTAAAGGGGACTCTGCCTCATAGAATCCAGAGCCTGACAGGTGGCTCCCCTTACCATGTGGCCACCTACAAACCAAAACATCAGTATGCTACTTAGCATCAGCCGGTTGTCTACCATGTTTCTTATGGAAGCGGGCAATCAGTCATGGCACATTTATATCCATGGCATTGACCCACAAATTTTCTTGGTCTGAATATCCTTTCAGTGGATTAGATAGTGGGTTTGTTGTTGGTGAGGCCTTTCATCTAATATGTCGTCTACCTCATAATGGTTTGATGGAATAGAAGGATCAGGTGGGACGGGTTTTAGTAAACTGACATGGAACGTTGAATGGATACGACCCAGTGAAGGAGGTAGTTGTAATTGTATGGCTACTGGATTTATGATACGGATAATTGGGAAAGGTCCAATGTATTTCAGTCTTAATTTTTTCCTTAGCCTTAAGTATTTGGTCAATAGATACACTTTTGAGCAAACCCGTAATATAGGCTGTGGCCTTCTCTTTCTATCTGCCCATTTCTTATATTTCTCTGCAGCCTCTTTGAGAGCTTGCCTAACCTGGTCCCATACAATTGGTATCTTATCAGCCCATTCCTGAGGGGTTACTATCACTTTACTATCAAAATCCTCCCATGGACTATTCGAAAAGGCAAATACCCCGTGCTGCTGTGTATGGCCCCAATTTTATGCCACTTCGGCAAAGGGTAATAATTCAACCCAATCACATCCTTGTTGATTTACATAACTACAGAGATACCGTTTCACCGTAGCATTGGCCCATTCTGCTGCCCCATTAGTACATGGCTGGTACCCTGAACTAAGCCCCTGAGGGGATCCAATGAGGCTAAGGAAATCATGCCAAAACTGCTATGTGAATTGGACCCCCTGGTCAGAAATAATCCTCAAAGGGACCCCATGTAATCTATACACATTGTGGAGGAATATATGTGCTAGTTTTTTGGGAGCTTACAACAGGGAATAAAGTGGGCTTGCTCTGAAAAAAGATCTATCACAGTCAGGATGCCTGTACAACCCCTACTAGATGGTAACTCTACTATAAAATCTATTCCAATCTCATCCCACGGTATTCTGGGCTTTGCCACCTGTTGTGGGAGCATATGTATGGTTTTCCATTAGCAAGTTTTGATGTCATACATATATGGCAAATCCAACAATGTTTTTCAACATCCTTCTGTATGGTAGGCCACCAAAAGTGCTTCTGAACAGCATGCAATGATTTTAAAAATCCAAAATGGCCCGCGGGCTTAGAGTCATGACACAGCCATAATACTCTCCCTCAACATTTCTCTGGCACATAAACCTTAGGGCCCTTCCACGCCAAACCATCCCTTAGTTCCATGTATTGCTTATTTGTCAGCCATCAAGTATCAGAAGACAAAGCCTGTCGCATGCTTGTTTTGATATCCAATGAAACATGTGATATGCTGCAGGTCTCTGAGGGACATGAGTCCGGCATTAATGATTGGATAATGTCCTCTCTTTGTGATTGAAACTGCGGCTGTCTTGAAATGGCATCAGCCAGGAAGTTTTGCCCATCCGGTATATATTTTAAGGAAACACGGAACCACTGGAAGAACTGGGCCCACCTGGCCTGTTCTGGGGAAAGTTTTTGTACTTTTTGCAATGCTAGTAAGTTCTGGTGGTCCGTCCACACCTCAAAGGGCAATGAACATCCCTCCAAATAATGTCTCCAGGTATTCAAATCCCAGTGTACTGCGTATGCCTCTTTCACCCAGAGGGCCCACTTCCGCTCTGTAGGGGTCAGCTTCTGGGAAGTGTATGCACAGGGTCTCAATTTGTTATCACCATCCCTTTTCAATAAGACCCCACCCACTGCCACATCACTGGCATCCACTAGCACAACGAATGCGCGAATGGGGTCCGGATGTTGCAACACCGGTTCACGCGAAAACCATTTTTTCAATTCATTGAAAGCCGAAGTGCACTTAGGGGACCAATCCAAGACTTGCCCGGGCTTTGGTGGCTTTAGTAGGTGCTTAATATGCAACAGGTTAGTTAGAGGTAACGCAATATGAGCAAACTGGGGTATGAACTGTCTATAAAAGTTTGCGAACCTGAGGAATGCCTGTAATTGTTTCCTTGTCTGCGGGATCTGCCACTGCATAACTGCCTCCATTTTCTTGGGGTCCATTTCTATTCCCTTTGCTGATATTCTATATCCCAGATAATCTATGGACTTCTGATGGAATGTACACTTGCTAAGCTTAACATAGATTTGCTCCTTCTATAATCAGTATAATACCTCACAGACTAACTGTACATGCTTTTCTATGTCTAACAAATATATCAAGATGTCATTGAGGTAAACAAGAACACCTTTATACAAAAGATCATGCAGCATGGTATTAATTTACTGCATAAATATCGCCAGGGCCCCTTTCAACCCGAACAGCACCAGTCGGTATTGGTAACTTCCAAGGGGACAATTGAAAGCCATCTTCCACTCATCACCCAGTTTAATCCTAACTCAATGGTATGCCTCCCTAAGATCCAGATGAGTGAACACATGTCCAGTGGCAAGAGTTGATAATAAGTCTCGAATTAGAGGTAGAGGGTATAGTGGCTCCACACAGATGGCATTAAGACTCTGGAAATCCACACACAGCCGGAGGGTACCACCCGTCTTCTCGCAGAAGAGCACAGGAGCAGCAACAGGGGATCTACTCGGTGTTATGAATCCATGGGCTAGGTTTTTATCGATATATCGCCGCATTTCCTCCACCTCCTTGGTTGTCATAGAATACATCCGTGGCTTTGATAACACAGCCCCAGGTAGTAATTCAATCCTACAGTCAGTACTCCGATGAGGAGGTAACGTGTCTGTATCCTCGTCACTAAATGCTCCCGCTAGATCCTGATAGACGATGGAGCCAGCTGAGTCCTAATATCAAAGGGACGGATATCCGTGGCCCCACTATAAATCTAATGTCCTCCACGTGGGTCAACATGGTTAAACACACTGGCTCCATTACATACATCGCCGGCTTGCCACCCAGTACCGACCCATCCACTTGTTCGAACAGGATGGGCACCCCCAATTTGAATGTACAGAGACCCAATGTTTATACCACCTCCTCACTCATAATACAACGGGTACATCCTGTGTCTATTAGCACCTGGAAAGTAGCAGACTGTCCCCCTTTTCTTGCTATGGATACCTCTATGGTAAAAGGTATGATAGAGGTGCTCACCATTGGGTCCTCTTCACTCCTGCTCAACTCGCCCTGAGTCTCCTCCAAAGGTACAGCACCTGACATCTCCAGGTTGTCTGTTGCAACTCTGGCTGGTAGGGCACATTTGGATGTTGACCCAGGACCCCTGCCCATAGCCATGAAAACCCGAGGGGTCAATGTCATTGGACCGACGTTAGGGCCTGGCCGGGATCCCAGCTGCGAACAATCAACAACATGATGGCCCTCCTTATCACAGTGATAGCATCTGAGAGCAGGTTGTGCAACCCCCCGTCGCGGTCCCATTCCTCTGCTAGATGCTTGTCTAGGGACGCCACCAGGTTTTGGGGCATGCCTTCGATGGAGACCAGCCACCCAGTCTCACCATCACCCTCCAAGGTGGCTGTCACAGCCACAACCATGTCCCATCCATGGTTGAGTAGGTGGACCCCCCTGAATCCCTGACTGTCTCTCTGGAGCCACTGTCGTACACTGCTCCTCAGGTGGTGCCACAAAGGTACAGTGGGTCTGCCGCGCCCCAACCGGCATCTTGGGTGATTGAATGTAGCCACTCCTCCCATACTTCTCCCGGAGGATGGCTAACGTGGTTTCTCCTGGGTCCACACTTTGGCTGGTGTCACTGGGGTCCCCAGCCCTCCATCATTGTTTCCTCCAATCGGCAGTCTGGAACTCCATCGTCTCTGCCACCCCTGTGCTTTGGCCCAAAGGCCTGAATGGGGTCTCCTGAGGCCTCCCCTCACCAGCAGCACCCTGGGTTGTTTTCCTCCATACCACTGGGTCTGCTTTCACACCACCCTCTTCCTCACATTCCACTCTACCAACCGCTCCTTTGGCAGTCCCAATGGCCGCTGTGTCTCCTGCTCCAGCATCAAGGCCCTGTCATTGTTGTGCCTGGAGCCAGCCCAAGAAGGAAGCCATCTGGGCCTCCTCCACTGTGCTGGGGGCTCTTCCTCCACCACAGCTGCCTGAAGAGTGTCCGCTGTCTGCTCCGTCCCGCTGCCCACTCGGTCCGACGTCCGTCCGCCCAGCAGGCAAGCCTGTCAGCCAGCCGCTTCTGTGCCTCCTCGGCGACGTGCACCACTCCTGACACCACCTGATGACATCACACGTGCTCAGCCGGCTGACTCCCAGCTGAGTCCTCGAGCGAGCAGCCACAGCTTCCCGCTCTCCACAGAGTGCTAGCCAACAAACAAAGAGGATTCAGTCACTCTCCAACTCGTTACTCATGTTGTAGGACACTTTTCTACTGTCAGCCTATCCACTGTTGGGCCGAAAGCAACACACAGAGACCAGATGTTCTGAGGTAGCTTTGTTTATTATTCACCGCACAAGGTATAGGTGCTGATCACGGGTGAGAAAAGTGTCAGGGGTGGAGTCCTGGTGAGGCTTCTTATTCCCAGCTGGCCATCTCCCATGCCAATCTTAAAGGGGACTCTGCCTCACAGGATCCAGAGCCTGACATGGTAGATGTGGCCCAATTTCCCAAGGCTCCTGTTTAGAAGCATTGGGAGAGGTGGGGGTGCCTTTCAGATGTTTTAGCTAAATGTCTGGTGTTCCTTTGCAAGTAATCCTGCTGAGAAAGGTTGATGTTTGGAGGTCACAAGGTTGCTTGCCTATTCTAGGTGAAGAGAAGTGTAACAGTAAAGGTTGTAGCCTGGAAGTGTTTACGTGCAGGGTATTTCCAGGAAAAGTTAGGAAAATTCTCTCTTCTGAATATCTGGAGACCTGATGCCATGTATGAGAACTGGGATCTCATGAGGCATCTTGCTTTGTGTATGCTCTCAATGTACATAAAAGAAAAATAAAATAAAATACATTCATCAAGAATCATCAAGAATCATGATACAACTGTGATAGTCATAGGTTACTAATAAGCAATACTAATAAGCAATCAAATCTAATACTCAATTACTAATAAATTGTAAAGATACAAGCAACACGTTATAGTCATAAGTGAGAAGAGGTAGGAACTAGGAAGGGTGAGAAGAATAATAGTAATACAGACTTGGTAATAATTTGACAGTGTTATGGAAATTATGCAGAGTGGTAAACCATTTCTATTTGTTTGACCCATCTGATTACAGAAGCATCTATATTTCCCTTAAAGAAACAAAATAAAAATCTGTATTTCCTATCAATTTTATAAATGTTCTATAGGTGAAACAGGATGATTTGAAATGTTCTGGATTCTCATCCACAGCTTATACTCAAGTCAATAAGTTTTTCCAGTTTTTGTAGGTAAAATTGGGTACCTTGGCTTATATTCAGGTCAGCTTATAGTCGAGTATATATGGTACTTCTCAATTAATGAAAACAATTAGAACAGGAATTCTATTGCTAAGGGACACAGTTGTAAAGTGTGTAACAGTAACATGCTTCTGTGTCCCTTAGCAAAGGCAGCTGTATACTTCCAGTTGCCATCATTAAGTGAATCCCTCACTATCATTAAGTGTGTACTGCCATGTGATTACCTTACCCTATACTTCTTATTTTGGCTTTTCCCTTGACTTTGCTAGTTGGAAGCTTGCAATGAAGGCCATAAATGGTGATATGTGATCTCAGGGACACTACAGGAGCCACAACTCTGAGAATGTGTTGCAAGTATCCCTTGTTCGTGACCATCATGCATTTGAATAGTTGCTAAACAAGTGGATGTTCATCAAGAAGTACCTATAAGTTCTTGTGGCCAAAACCTGCCTTACCTATAACAAGCAAGTTAAATGATCCCAATTTTATATCACAACCACATGTGAGACAGTTTCAGTTGAGAAATTGATTACCTAGTGCAGGGGTGTCAAACTCACGTCATCACGGTGGCATCATGTGACATAGTGGGACTTCTTTCCGCTTCACTAAACTAGGCATGGGAGTGACCAGCATGTGATGCATCCGACCCGCAGGTTGGGAGTTTGACAGCCCTGATCTATTGCATGTTCTGGTATGTACTTGTTTAGAATAAATAGACATGGTAAATAGCAAATTGTATTCTGGTGATTTTTAACTTTTTATGTCTTCTATAACAACAAGTTGTGGCTTTTCTGGACAGTTTGCAGAATCAGCTACATCGTGTACTCACCATTCCGAATGGGCCCCAATTGAGACAAAAATGGTTGAAAAGCTTTATCTAAAATTTTTGAACTACGGTCAGGATTCTTTTTAATGATGGTGGTGATGATTAGCAAAAAAAATGCCTTTTCAGTGACTGGTATGCCAGATATATACAAGATAAGCATTTTTTTTCTGTGGGTTTTGCTAGGACAAATGTACTGGCAGGATCAGCATTGGAGAAACAATAATCTCCCTACAATATAAGAAGCTGCAGCTTCAGATTCATTGATCAGAAACATGCCTTTTGCATTATGTTTGTGACTATGCTGGCTAGTGAAACAATTCAGCAACTTTATCAACAGCTATTAGTCATTATTGTTGTATGCTACTTCCATGAGAATCACAGTATATCTTTATCAACTGCTACAGAGTAAAAATATCCTCACAATCCACTTGTGGGCTTTTTGGACAACCGCACTAGAAAAAAACAGTAGTAGATGATGAACTTTTTGGTCTGATTCAACTGTGTAATGAAAAATTGGTATTTTGAAGTACTTTTGAAAGCAAGTAGTTTTTAGGTTTAGCAACTGTTCTAAGCCATAATGACACTGAACAAATGCTAGTTATGATTAGTCTTTGGAGTTACAACTATTGCAGTATTCCTATGGTCAAACAATTGCAATTTCTGACATTCCCTGCCAACTTCCCACAAGCAAAGTCAGTGGGGAAGCTGGCAAGAAATCAGAAATCACAATCACATAAAGTCCTCATCTTGCATAGTCCTCAAGTTACAATAGCTAGGACTGTCAGAATTTCCTTTGATAAACAATGCAATCAATCACATGACATCATGATTTATGACTGCATCACTTAGAAATGGAAATGCCAGTCCCAATTGCCATCATTACCCAAGGACTTCCTGTAATGCCAAAAAGTTTCCTCTGCCTTTTCCCGCTACTAGTTTTCATTGTTAAAATGAATTTTCTTTAGAATTTTTTCTAAGATAATTTTGGAGAAATTCTCTTACATATCTTACATTTATTCAATTATCAGGTGGCTAAGACATATGAATATCCTCATTTCATCATACACTTTTGTCTCCAGTGGTCTGTAATCTCTCTAGCTCCGACTGTGTCCAGTAAATTTAATCAATAGTGGTAATAAGAGTAAGTTCTGCTCTTAAAAATGTTTTAGAGAATTTCTGATGCTCCTGAAAACTTTAAATGTGATGATCTGCCTTACTTCTTTCATTTCAAAAGAAGATTTGAACTCAACTTTAGATCAGGAGTTGATAGTATTTACCAAAATCAGGGTTAAACTATTTGTGGACTCACATCTACATGGAACCCAAATTCCCCCCACCCTTTTTGTGTGGGGAGCATTTTTAAAAACTACCTTCAATTGCACTGCCAATTCTGGGTTTTGAGACACACAAAAAATATTTATAGTTTAAGTCTAAAATAAAGGGTGGGGGAGGAACAAATACAAGTAGACCTCTACTTATTACCATTTATCCAGAGTTTATTTTAAGTTACAACAGTGCTAAATAAATGATGGCTGTGATAAATTAAAGAGTTGTACATTTATGGTGGTTACAGATTTCTGGTCATGCCAGCACCCCTGTGATCACATGATCATAAACTGGGTGCTTGGCAACAGCTTGCACTTACAGTCAGTTGCAACTGCCTGTCATTACATGATCGCCATTTGCAAACTTCCCTGCTAGCTTCCCAAGAAAGTCAACAGGGAAGCTGGAAGGAAAGGTCATAAGTTATTGGCGTAAGTCTACCCTACCCATGCATTCTCCTACAGTCTCCTATGCATGCACCACAATAACCACTCACACACTCACCAACCCTTATAGTACCTACCTCACGCATCCCATGCAATATTTACAAGCCTTATCATATCTTCCTCACATCTCATGCTCCCCCCTCAAACCTTGTCACCCCTCTCTCATGCTCTCATATACCTTCACACACCCTCTCTAAGCCTCATCACCTCTCCCTTGCATTCTCACAAATCCTCCGCAAGCTTCACCCTGCCTCTTTTGCATCCTCACTTCCCTCGCACATCTTCACCAAACCTTGTTGCATCCCCCTGCATCCTTACTCTCTTCCACATGCCCCCCCATCCTTACCAATCGTCTTTCACACTCTTACACCCTATCCCACTTGGCAGCGGCCTGTCAGCCTGGCTGAAAACTGTCTGGGACTTGCAACATCCTGCCAGCTCCCTCACTGACTTAGTTGATGACCAGAAGTTGCCTCACCTAATGACAGTAGGGTTTAGTTAACAGCAGCAAGTAGGACTGTGGAGATTACCATCACTAAGCAATGCAGTCATGCTCGAGGCGCACATCACTTGGCAATGGAAATTCCCAGTTGCCATTGTAAATTGAGAACTACCTATAATTTCACTTCTCATATGAAGAATGCAGAAAAAAACATTCCAATCCTGCCTTTGTACATGATATGGCACCATCCACTTCGCATTATCTGTCATTATCATAGTAGCCCTTCCCCCTCTCCTTCCCAAAATAAACTTTAACAGCACAGCTTCTCTAGCACTACAACATTGCTTGTTCATGCCCTAGATAAAATGCCTGCATTTTTTTTTATCAATGGTATGAAAAAGGAGCGTTCCTGAAAGTACCAGCAGCCAAAAGGCAGCACAGATGCACAGTTGCATTTTTCTTTTGTCTGATGAGCTTGGCTGAAGGATGCAGCTTGCCTGGAAGATAAGTGAAGGCAGTTACAGAGAAAACACCCCAGAATGTTTTGTCTTTCCAGACTTCCCTCCAAGTGAAAATATTTTTTTAAAAATAACTGCTACCATTTCTAGTGTGCCTTTGTTGAAGTTCTTATCAGTATTATGTCTGTTTGTTACATTTTGCCCTTGAACATTTGAAAAAGAAAGCTAGTACAGATGTTAAATTAAGAAGGTTTGAGATTTTTTTTTTTGTCTACTGCAGAAATTTAGTACACAAGGCAGCCATCCAAAGACTTTCTTGGAACGGTTTCCAGTTTTATGCTTTAAGTTAAGATTCCTATGCTTTCTTTTTCAACTTTATGTTGTTTTACACCGTCTATGCTTTGTCATTTTGAATTAGTAGCTTTAAAGTGTAGCCATGAAGGGCAAGGTGGGGATTTTTAAGGTGGCAATAGACCCACACACATCCCCCCTCTTTCCCCCCCCCCCAAGACTCTTGTTCTGTTTTCAATTATTATAGTTCCTGTGTTTGATCAGTTTTCTTATTCTTTCGAGCACTGTGTCAAATCAACTGAATGCACAGGTACGTTCAGTTTATGTGTTGAAAAGTAGAGATTAATAGATGTATTTTTATATCTTTTCACAGATACATACATAACATACAGCTCTTTCCTGAATTTGGGGGAGATTGTTTCATACCTACACATATCTATGTACCTAACATGGAGAAGTATTGGATATGAGCATATCAGATCCATTGATTCAGAGTCTGTAGAAAATATCTGAAACGTTCAGTTAAACAATATATTGATAAATATTAATAAACCATTAGCAATCTTTAGTTTACTTTTTCCTAGTTTTTTTTTTTAATTCCTGGCTCATTCCCACTTCTAAATTCCTTTCGTATTCACAACTTTAGAATCCCATACGTGCATGTATATGGCTGAACTACAGAAGACTCTTCAATGAAACACAACTTGTTTTCCAGTTATCACAGCTCTGCTTTGTTGAGAATACTCTAGATCTGTTTTTTTGTCTGAGAATATAACACCTCTGACAGAGAAGGAGGAGTTTTAGGGGTGGGGTGGGGTGGGGTGGAGTGGGGCAGGACATCACCTCCTTTACCTGTTTAATTGACAACAGAAAGGAGACAAAGCATTACAGGTTATTGTAATTATATTTACTTCCATTTCTTTTCATTAGCGGCATTTTGTTAACTTTCTAAATTATGCACTGTTGCTTTGACCTATATTTTTAACTGCCTGAAAGAATAATAAAAGAACTGAAAGGCAGTAATTTTGGTCTTAAAGTTTGAACTTCAAATGCTTGTATTTTTAGTGCATAATCTAAAGGTGCTTGTTAAATGGAGGGGGGGGAAACAGATTTAGGTCAGCTAATGAGAATACGTTCATTAAAAACAATTCATTTGTGAGGGATTTTTTTAATTATTCATTTTGTGCATGCTTAAACTGATAATTATGCAATATCACATCCCAATCAATAAATTCTAATATATTGTTAGACTGTGATATCAATGAAATGTTTTACACTCTAAAGATCCTGCAAATTTTTCAAAGTAACAATGGGAGTAACTGTAAAATAAAGAGATCCAGCTACAATGATATAATGTTAACAATTTGTTTTTGACAATGAATCTAAGCTGCTTCCCATTTCAAAGGCTATCAGAATATACTCTATTGTATTCTTAGAAAATATTTGAGATTCAAGAAGTACAAGGCATGCTTAAATCTTTGGAAACTATGTATCAGACCTGGTGGCTGATGGATTTTCCAAATGGAAAATGCTCTGCTGAGAAATTTGACAAGCATGGAGCAACTGTTCTAAAGAATGCAGTGTACAGCTTTCAGATTGAACAACAGCAATTGGATTAGGCATTCATCTAAGTATACTGAATATCACACATTTCAGTACTATCAATAGTATACAGTCTGTGGAAATGCTTCATCCATTAAAGCAGAAAAAGTATTTCAACGGGAACTATTGACTCTAAAATTCTGAAGACTTCTGAAGAACTACTAATATGTGGCTAGTACAAGCAGGTGTATTAAGAATGTGAATATCCACAAAATATATTGTTAAATTGAGAATAGTCCACATAATAAATACTGGTTTCCTTCTTCAGAAGAAACGTTTTGTTCTTCCACATGGACTGGTATAACATGATTAGAATTTACCTTATCCAGAACTTGGTCATTTCTTAAAGATACGTGCCAAGGCTGAAGGCTTTGTTTTATTTACTTTAAAGTTGCAGAAATTACTTGCTATTCTTGCATGATCTGTAACAGCTGAGCTATCTTTCTGTGCTGTTGAGAGAGACTGAAAACTTGGCTGAAATGTAGCAAGGACAAGCATGCCTTAATCACATTGCTCTTTTACATTTGCACAAGGACATCAACTCTGACAGTGCAACAGTCAAGTCACCATTTGTTGAAACAACTGTCAATGTTTTCTAGATTTTTTGGAGTCTTTTACAATGTGATCTGTGTGGTAAAGCTTGAATTATTGTATTTCTCAGCTGTAGTTTTTTTAGCAAACATAGCAACATACAAAAGGTGCTGAAGGTACATTGGTTGCTATCTGTTTTGTCTGATTGACAGTTGGAAAAAATAAATGATTTGAATAGATTTCAATATGAACACACCAACAACACAGATTCTCAGCTGGAGTAATTTCAAGCCTTAGCTGGTTTGAACCTCATCCAATCCTTTTTTTGGATCCATGTAACACACACAAAAAACCTATGCAAACTCTGTTATTCTTTTCAGTAAGTCACCCAAAATTCGTGTAGGGAAATTAGAATATACTAAATGTCAATAAAGGAGAATATTTGTAGCTCAGGGTTGAAATGAGGGGTCCTTAGTGCTCTCTGAGCTTGCTTGTTTTCTTGTAGACATTTCATTACCCTAACTAGGTTATATCATCAGTGCTATACTAACTGCACTTATTGATCATCAGGCCTAGTCACTTACTTTGCATTGGGAATAATGCTTTTAATCATCTATGGCAAAGTTGGGTTATCAAAAGTGATTGATTCACAAATATGCCTCTGTGATCCACCACACTCTAAGTATGTTATGACAGCCAACCGTTTCTTTTTAAGATGATGGTGGAAAACTCTTCATTTTTTCCTGAATGCTGCCTATTGTTTTCCATTTTCTCCCTACTCTTAATGTGATTGCTTTAATACAAATCAGTACAAGAACTTTCTGAAAATAAAAAAGAAAAGAAAAGAAAAGAAAGAAAGAAAGAAAGAAAGAAAGAAAGAAAGAGAAAGAAAGAGAAAGAGAGAGAGAGAGAGGAGAGAGAGGAAGGAAGGAAGGAAGGAAGGAAGGAAGGAAGGAAGGAAGGAAGGAAGGAAGGAAGGAAAGAAGGGAAAAAAGGA
>JANHGC010008572.1:98289-111006 GCA_027560395.1 Boaedon fuliginosus
CACCCCAGGCACATAAAGGCTGCAAAAATGTCCAGGCTTATTTTTGAGGTAGGGATAATATTAGACCCACCCCCAAAAAAATTAGGGTTGGGCTTATTATTGGGGTGGGTCATGTTTTCTGAGAAACAGGGTAGTATATATTCTTTTGTAGATAAAACCACTATTTATTACAAACCTGTTTGCTGTTATTACTCCTGGGTTGTCTCACATAGTAAAGCCGTGCGCACTCTGACAGTAGGTTGTGGTCCACTTTGTCGATTGCCTTACTGAAGTCTAAAAGTATACTATGCCCACAGCATTTAGCTGGCCTAATAATTTAGTCACTTTGTCAAAGAATGAAATAAGATTGGTTTGGCCTGATCTGTTTTTAACAAACCCATGCTAGCTTCTACTTCTACATCAAGTTCTAGTAACTTGATGCCATCCAGATGTGTCAGGACTACAATTCTCAGAATTCCAAGCCATGATTACTGATACTTCTTGGACCAATATACCCAAAACCTCTGGAGGATATCATATTGGAGAAGGAGGCTTTAAAATATTATCATCTGTTTCTGATTTCACAAAACAGCATAAAACCTAAGCAAGGCAAGGAACAGAAAATATGCTGTAAATATGTTATATTAGAAGGATTATAATATATATTATTCTAAAATGTCTGTAGGATAACCATAATCTCATTTATATATAGCAGTGAGGAGGAGACTTAAAGCCTTGCTTATTCAAAAAGGCATGGCACAAGTTAATGCCTTTCTCTGCTTGAATCTTTTCTATGCAGAAAAAGCTCACAAGATCAAAGTAGCCAGTTTTTTAAAAATGTGCAGAAAAGACTATTCTTCATCTTTGCCACCAGTATTCCAAGAACAGTGACAAATGCAAATTTGAATATAAGGAAGAATGTAAGCAAGTTAAAAGTTGGATTCCTAACTAAGATGAGATGAGGACTCCAAGATCTCTCTGTTACTACTATTGTATGAGGTACCACCTATACTGTACCTGTGCATTTTGTTTTTCTTGCCTAAATCTAGAACTTTACTTTTTTCACCATTGAATTTCATTTTGTTAGATAGTGCCCAATGTTCAAGTCCGTCAAGATTCTTCTGTATCTTAAACCTATCTTAAGGGGTCGTCTGCAAATTTGATGAGTTCCCCATATATCCCCCCCCTCCAAATCATTGATGAAGATATTGAAGATTACTGGACCTAAAACAGAACCATTACCTATCGTATTAAAAACTAAGAATGAAAACCCCATGCTTGGATGTTTATGATAGATGAAAAACACAGAATTGATGTTACTATGTTGAATTATGTTTTTGTTTTCAAGATACCTCACCAAGTTCTATCCTGGGCCTAGTGCTAATAGCTTGTGATCTGGGAAGCATAATTTGTAGGCCTTGCAGTGTTTCAAATTAAGAGACAGAAGGTATGTCAAAGTGTGCAGGAATACAAATGTAGCACTTGTCTGCAAATCCTTAAAACAGCCATGCCATTTTCCAGGATTGCATGACTGTCATCTAAACTATCTTGCAATCTCAGAAAAAGATACATTTGGCGGCAACACTGCAAATTACTATTTTTTATTTTTGTTCCTGAGGGCTTCAAAATACCTTTGAATCCAAAACACAGCACAGCTCTAATAATTTGCGTGCAATTTCCTTTTACCTTCTCCATGTTTTGGCTCCTCTTACATGCACTAAAGTCAATTATATCTGGCTGGATTGCCTGAGTGCTAGAAAAAAAATTCAAATTAAAATAAAGAATGAAACAGAATAGCCTCCAAACATATCTTGATTAGTAGCAACAGGAGCCTTAATCTCTGAAATAATCCTTTCAGTCTCATCAAAATCAACTTTAGTTAGAACACAGGCACTGTATGAATTAAATGATATGCAATATAATCAGCACAATGCATAGTCATGTAAAGTATAAGTCAGCCAGGAAAAAGTTGTGTCATCCTATGGGAGTACCTTCACTTGACTCAAAAGGACTTTCTCCTAAGTAGCAGATGTGTAGAGTTCTCCTGTAAGCCACTATTTCTGCAAACACTATCAGTAATTAAGTTAATTCCATCCTCTCCCTTCCCCACCTCTGGTCTCTTGCCAGGAACATTTCTGAGATCATTTAGTTAAACAGCAGAATTCTTGACACATAATTGTTGTTAAAGCAAAAGACATACAAAGAATTAATGGAGACTACACCTCTGGCCTAGAGAATGAGAGGTTTGTTTTCTTTGTCAGACATGAGTTGGTATCTTTCAGTTAATTTGTTTAGAGGACGGGGCAAAAAATAATTCTTGTCCATTGTCAAGGTTACTCAGCTGTATAATCAGCACAGTCAGAGGATTTGGGTCCATTTTTTAATTTTATTTTTGGCCAACAAAGACAAAGAAAGGAATAAATTGCACATATTTGCTTAGGTAATTCTGCTCTTGGCTTACTATGTAATGAGTTTCTAATTGTTTCCAAAGTTTACCGTAGATAAAATGGTTAATCTAGGCAATGACAAAAAGGAAGCAGGAAAATAACGTGGCACACTTGAATGAACTGCAAGGAAATAAAGTGCACAACATGTGATAATGCCACGACGCCGTGTTGCTGCACATTTCTGGGCTGAAAAGATATAGCTTGATGGGTAATTTGTCATGCTGTGCAATAGAGAACAACAGTAAAGAGACTTCAGACAGAAGAAAATTACACAAATAGTAGGGTGGAAAGGTATAATTGAAGATGGCAAAAGATTGAAAGAAAGACATTTAAAATTACTGTACTGACCTGCTAAATGCACTTGGGCGTGGAATCCTGACCCCACGAGAAGAGGCATTAAATGACTACAGGCTGTGACACTACTACGGGATCATGCCAATCTAGCAAAGCGCTTCAAATGAAGGAGGGGAAGAAAAAGGCACCAGCTGAAGTTAACGTTAAAGTTCCTGATGCTTATTCCAAAGGAATTCCATCTATTCTTATGGATAATATGCGATAAAGAAAAGAAATAAGAACTTCCAAAGCAATTTTGTAGAGAGAGAAACTTGAACAGTGCTAGAGATCTGGGTTTCTGAAGGGTTTGTGCTCCTGTATGCCCATCCATACTTGCTGAAAATTGTTTTCTACACAACATTATCATCATATCTTTTTATCCACCATAGAAATTCTAAGGCCAAAAATAGTTCATCATTTAGGTGCCTCATATTCAAATTCAACTCCATATTGATTCTATGAACAAATGTTTGTCATCTTAACATGTCCTTGTTGTAAATAAAACATAGCTTCCAAGAGCAGACAACTAATTCCTTTGATCTTGATTATCCAACCCATCCAATGTTTCTTTTTCCTTATCCTGCCAAGCATAATCTATTATCCATTTACATCACATGCCCAAAGTATGGTGGGTATGAAAATTTGGAAAGAAAGATCCTTGGAGTTAGGCCAAAATATGCTGAAGGTGCTCTATAGTTCCAAGTGCATTATTGTTTAAATACAAAACAAAGAGACATAGGAGTTATATCCTCAGCTGTTTTATATGTATTTCAGGCTATCTGGTCACTATTATTAGCACGTTTTATATCTGCAATGAAAGCAACATCTATCTATGTCCTGATTCTTCCACTGTTAACTCCTAAACACTGATTGAACTTTTAAAGAAACTGTATTGCTGTGCTCTGACAGCATATGAGATTGTTCATAATCTCAGGGGAGCAGTCACTCTTTGCTTATAAGTGGCATTGTCTTGCTTTACAAATGCAAGTCTCATTAGCATGGTAATAATTATTGGAAAAGAACAGGCAGAGAGAGATGGAATTTTAACCTTTTCTGTGAGTAAAATTCTTTTCTGAAGCCTTTATTTGCATTAAGATGAGCTTCCTCATTTCGAAGGTGAAATGCCTCCAAATGCCAAAGGCTGTTTTCTTCAGTTACCCAATACAACCATTGTAACTAGTTCATCTATAAGAGTGCATCCATTGCTGTTTCCTGTTCCTTTTCCATTACATCCTAGAAATTGGGTGTGCTGAACATGTATCAACACATACCCTTCTTGCCTGGATTGAACAGAACAGGGGAAGCAATGCCTATATTGTAACGGTACTGGCAGCTAATGTGTTCCCCCTTTGGGGTGAAGAGAGGCGGGGTATAAATCTAATAAATAATAATAATAATGTGACTGATGTTGGTTAATGCTGCAAAGATGCAGGAGTTGAGATGGCAGTGCCAACCACAAGTGAGGAAATGAGCAAGAACAAAGTGACAGTGGGAAGTTTGAGAAGGAAGGAATTCTCCAGCTGTGGGGCTAAGTAGAAGGTGCTTAAGCACAGGGGTTAAGAGCAACAGTTGGTCTAGCTTTCACAAATTATCCACATTTGAGAATGTCCCTGGGTATCCCTGTGCATATTATAAAGTGAGCTATTAGACCTTCTCATATATGGTTGGGGTTTTTTAACCTTAAAGGGATGTTCATATAGATTTCAGATTCAGTTGTTGTTGGGTTATAATGTTCATTCCCTTTTGGGGGAAGATGGGATTCTTGGAATTTAAAGAGGGACAGCAGAGATAACCACGCCTTGGATCTTCTGCTTTGCTTGGGTTTTAAAACACCCCAGGCATCTGTTCCTTCCCAGTGGCAAAGGGACTGTCTGCCTTAATACTTTTTCCTGAGAAAAATTACCTCACTATGTTTAGAAACTGGCAGAAAAGAATTTTCCTGTGTTTGCAGGGAATACAAAAAAGAAAAAGAAAACAAGCCAGGGCCACTCTTAGGAAGTAAATACTGTTTTTAGCTCCAATAAAAGAAAAGTCCAAGAGAAGATCTTACTCCTTTGAATTTTAAATAAGATTCTTTTACATTCCTGCTACATTCCTCTTTTTTACTACAGGTTTTTTTTTTAAGTCCCAAATATGGGACCCACTTTTCACCCGGCATTTATTAGGACATTTTGTACATTGGTGGTTCCCACTATCAAGGCTAGAGGCAAGGAATGCTCTTAGGAATGATTTTCCCTGGAGCCTTCACAGCATTCCAGGCTCTGTATATTCTGCTTTTTTCCACTGCCACTTTGAATCAAAGAGTTAGAGGGAATGCTTGTTTTGTAGTCCTTGTGTCTTCTCTCATTTACAGAACTAGAGAGAAAATAGTATGATTATACACACCAAAACCAAAGCTGCAACATCTTCAAACTGCTCTGCTAGAGGGAAATGAAAAGAAAAAATGGGTTCCTTATGATCTAAGCCTGCCTTCTGGAATTTACTGCGCTTCATCTCCACATCTTAGATTAGGTGATTTTTGTTGGGGAATGTGTGAGTGGGTATGCACCAACGTGGCTGAAGTATAGTAATGAATTCAGAGTGTTAAATGGAGAACTGATGCACAGGCAAAGGAGCAGTTGCATTTTATATTTGCAGTGCACCAGGATCTTTCACTGAGGATATTTTGTTCTTTTTAAAATGTGTGCTACCTTTTGTGGTTTATATTAGAGGCCCTGCATTTGTTCTCATAAAATGGAGGAAGCAATTTTATGAGAAGATTCTGAAGAATGCAAAAAGCTTGGGGATGACCAAAAACCATGTGTTATTATTTGCCCAGGCTTCTCTTCTCACTAGGCCATTTAAAAATATGTATGGTTTGTTCTCTGTTCCTTCTCCCATCTTTCTTGCTTGCTCTCCTTTGTTCCACCCACCTGATGTAAAGGATACATACCTTTCAGAGCAAAGACCTGACTTATTCTCTTTCAAGGTGATTTCTTACATACCCCAAATGTGTAACACAATGAACATTTGAGATGCTTGGTTATTATGGCAATGGTGAACATGTTATTAAATAAACAGCATGGGAGGATAAATGGTAAATGGGGAGAGGAAGGGAATTAACAGCTAGTGCAATGACTGAAAAAAAGTGAATAAAACCATATTATAGGGCTGAGGTATATTATATTGCTATGTTATATATTAAAAAGTTACCCTTGCAGCACTTGGAACATAGAAAAATGCTGGACTTGAATTTGTGGATACAGTATGTTAAGAAACAAACCTATCAAGCCCTCCATTTACAATGCAGTAGAAATATGAGCGTTAATCTTATGATATATTATATACAACCCTTTTTGCATGAAGCCCTCCCTCAATAGCCTTAGACCAAGTTAGGCCATTTTTTTCATTATAAAAGGGGGTCATTTGGCTTTAAGCTCAACTAAAAATACCAAAATGCATCCTCAGAGATTTCCACTCTTCCTCTGAGGGGTGTGCACAGAGTGGGGATCAAGGAAGCGGCCTGGTACAGCACATGCTAGAAATTCACCATGGCAACCACCTATTCCATTTTCACTTGGGGTGGCAAAAATTATTTTTCTGTTTATATATATGGGAGGGTGGATAAGAGAGAAACAGAATATAGTTCAATAGGTTTTAGTATGCTTAAGAACTAAACTATAATATTTGTTAAATACAATCTCTGCCCTCACTCCTTTTCTTCCTTTTTTTCTGATGTTACTGCAAGCATGGAGGGGTGAAATGTAAGATCAATATCAATTTAAAACTTCTCTTTCTAGCTACAGGCTTTGTAAAACTCTCCCTTCTGCCCAATGCAAGGGCTTAAAAGTAAGAAAGCTCCCTTCCATGCTTACTTTCCCTTTTTGCATCCCTTCCCCGCCCCCCTTCTACACACACACACCACCAGCCATGGAAGCAAAAAAGGGGAAAAAAATGTAATTTCAAAAAGTAATAGCAAATTAATATTCTTTGTGTATTGTGGTCTAGATCAGAATTATGCAGCAGAGGAGAAACAGGAAAGAATTAATTGTATGTTGTATACTCCCCCCTTTTTTTGTAACTTCATAATGTCACAAAATTGTATTAATCAATAGGCTATCAAACTTTGGGTGTCCAGCTGTTGATCTTATAGGTGCCAACATTTCTTCTTTTCTCTAGATCACTTGCATCTGGTTACTGCCCTGAGCAATAAAATTTTTCCTCTTGTAACTTTACTCAAAATATGAATTCAGATATAGCAGCTGTAAAACCATAGTTTATGTTCCAAACGTAGTATGTCAAACCAGGCAATAGTAGGTTACTTATCAGAATTAACCAAACCATTGCTTAGCAAAAGGAGCAGGCCTGTATAAAGGATGGTCAAATGTAAATAGGACAGCCCTAACCAGCTGAACAAAGCCCCATACATTTCTTACATGTAAAAAAGGTATAGAAGTGTGTTTGCAAATGTTTACTGACTTTTGATTTCCTCAGACACTCCGGCCCCCCACTGGTAAGGAGACAGGAATATAATTTGATTTATACCTGCCTTTACAAGTTATAGAATACTTAAGATGGCTAACAAAAAATTAAAAACATAAGTCAACTGATTATTAAAAGGCAATAATATTGTGGAAAGAAATATATCACAAAAACCATAAATAGCCCTACAATACAAATAATATAAATGTAGAAGGCCAAAATCTGACCATTTCACAAATCTATAAGATTTTGTTATTTTTAAATGTGATTGCAAGAAATCTTGGAAGCATGGAAGTGTTTAGTTGTTCTCTGGCATTCATGCCATTCCATAATGTGTGTACAGTCTTTGATGAGATGTAGCAAATTTAGAAGCACAAAGTTAAAAGGCAGCAGTTAGGCTATTATATTGAATCCTAATGCAGGAATCCAAATTAAACAGATGCCTATCTAGTCTCTGAGGGGTCCTTCGTGCTCTCTGACTTGGTTGTTTTCTTGCAGACGTTTCATTACCCAAATGAGGTAACATCATCAGTGCACAGTCTATAAGAAAACAACCAAGCTCAGAGAGCACCAAGGACCCCTCATTTCATCCCTGAACTATAAATATTCTCCTTTATAGATACTTAATCTCTGCTTGGGTGTCTAGTGAATGGGAACTCACCACACATTTGGCTCACCTTTGGGACATTTGGATACTTTGTTATGCTGTTGAACTGCTATTATTCTGCTGGAAACTACTTCTCTAAAATCCATCACTCCATGTTCTGCACTTTGTACTGATCTTGACGTTCCTCACCGACGAAATATCTTTTCAAGTATCTGAATAACATAATCTCACTCTCCCTCAATCTTTCTCTTTAATCTGTGTGAACTGAATTGTTAGAGGTCATGGGTCAAAAATCATCCTGCCTGGTTCAGGGAGCTGGGAGTTTGGAGTAAAACAACCCATTTTGCCTCATATTGCCCCCACTCCAATAAAATCAATCAGCTTTGGGGGACTGAATAAGTTTTACTCAAGTTTCATAAGGGATAATATTCATTTTTCTTTGTCCCTTAATACCTCCGTCAAATTCGAAACGCAAGTCAGTACGTTTAACCTCATTCACTCAGGAGTTTCAGACAGGAGACTAAGAGGCTACAGACAATTTGCAACCACCCACTCTTGCTATAGAGAACTTAAAATCATGATGGAATACCAAAGATAAAGTTCCCCTCAAAGCTATTTGGAGGGTGAGTAAGGATCATTTTGATACATACAGAACAAACAGGATAGATGATTATTGCTAACAGTATAAGTGGTCATCATTGGAACACTCCAGAGAGAAATGGGATTTTAGAGTTTTGGCTTCTCCAGCTTTAGTGGCTCAAGATTGTGAATAAAGGGAACATTTCAATCATGCAAACTTCTGCTTTTGTTTAGGATGGCCAATGAATTTGAAGCAATGTCCAAATGCTGTTCTGTGGCTGCTGAAGATGCCAAGGAATCCATCTGCTTCTGCAAAACTTGGCTTACATCCATTTTAAGAAAATTAAATTAATTTAAAATCATAGCTCTACCCTTTTGTAGTAAATGAAAATCTTGTCAGGTTTTGGCTATAACAGCCCTATTGATCTCAAATCTGTACAATATTTGAAATCTAATTTTAAAAAGGACATTGAAATGACATTCACCCTCATTCAATATTTGCAGTCATGTAACTTGTACATTTACAGCAGGTTTTACAGTCACAAACCTGTTTCCAGTTTTGTGTATGTATGTGTTACATATTGGGTGAGAGAAGGGGAAAATAATAAGTGTCTTACAGATGACAGAATGAGTCAGCAGGAACAAAATGAATGCATTGTGGAAATTTGGGGAGGGGGGACTGATCAAAGGTCATAAGTTTTGGAAAAAGTAAGAAAAACATTGGGGAAAATTTTTCAGAAGCTTAAATTTAAATCGGATTCCATCCAGGTGGAAGTTCTGTTTTCCTATATTACAAACAAATCTATTCCCAGTGTTGCTATCCTATATTATTGCTGATAGGTCTGTCAAACATTGTTATAACTAAATGAAGTCTTCATGGCCAGAGGCAGTGTATCTCTGGATTCTGTCACCATCCTGTTCCTTTTTGTGAGTATCCCAAAAACAATTCCAGGAAGCATTTTTATATTTGTCACTTCGCATTTTCTTTCCTTAAGATATGTAAAAAGAACAAAATTAATTGAATTGGACCTGTTACTCAGCTGCAGTGCTTCATGCATTGCAACAGATAAGATAGTAATGTGTAAAAATAATATATCTAAAATAACAGACTGATGGGTTGTTCTGTTGTGAAGCATGCACCAAATTGTTGCAAAGAGTACTAAATCAGCACTGTCACTTATTAACTGAAATGTGCTAGTTTTACAAATAGTAAAACTAGTTCCATTATTCTCTATCAGTAATACACCAGGATGTCAAGCTTGAACCCTACTGGCACAAATGATGTATGTGGTCTGAAAATAAGGACAACAATAACAACAACATTTATATCTCACATTTTCTTCAAGGCAGATTACATCTCTGTACAAACAATACAGATTGCACTTAATCTTTTTTTTTCTCTTTCACTCTATATGGTAGGTTGGAATGACAGTGTGTGATTGGTTCCCAGCAAATTCCATGGTCAAATTGGAACTTGAATCTGATTTCCATACTATGAATGGAATTATAAAATTGTAGTTATACAATTATACCAGTTACTACATTAATTTGTAAAACAAATGGAAATGGTGAAAATACTCCCATCATACTTGGTGATAATGGAGCTGCATGTTGCCATTTCATCATAGGCTAGTGAAAGCAACACACCTAAAGAGCTTTCTTGTGAATCAGAGAATCACAATTTATTAAACAACAAATCAAAAACCAACTGTTCTTTGCAAGGGCAGAGTCAAGTAAATCCAAATACCAGACCATATTACCTTTATGATTAAATTGTCTATCACCTGTATCTGATCATGAACTGTAGATATATTTTGATTGACTGATTGATCTATCACCTGCAGAAATGCTGACATATGAGCAGAGCAGAAACCTCCTAAAAAGGTATCTCTGTTGAAACTATGTGAAGTCTTCACCACGTGGAAGTTCTACTGCAAGACTATTGAGAATCCAGTTCATTTTACAGTCACCATGGATTTGTCATCTTGGGAGTCCTCTATAAGCAAAATACTGCAAGAAGCCATGCTGTATTGAATCTGAGGAAAAGCCCAATATTTTGCTTAACTAAATAGCTGCAGCTGATTGAATCCAGGTGTTCCTTGAAGAAGTTGAATGCTCAGTTGGATCCTGAACATGGAGGTTTCACAAGTTATCCTAAAAACAATACTTGTGGCTGATAGTCTGTGTGAGAAAGCAATGGTCTGCAACTTTCCAGCCTCTTTTATCTAAGACCCAGGATTTCCCAAAATGACACTGCCAACATCCAACAATCTGCCAAAATTTCACAGCACATTTTAAAAAATGCTAAACAAGCTTGTTACTGTTGTGTTATTGTTTTACTTTAGCCCTTCCCACTTCCAAAGATTAAAAACAAAGATTTACATTTTTTTATCAGTTAGGTCTGCTAATACCTCAGAGACTACAAAGCTCTAGAAGCTGGGGAAAATAAAGAAAAGTTGTAGATGAAAAAACATTACCAACTCTTGGGTTATATAGAGTAAGGACATACAGAAATTTTGATTAGATTGTAAAAATAGGCAGCAACCTCTCAGCTTTCTTCCCTTCTTTCCTTTGCTCCACAGTACATATTGAGACCTTAGAAGATTCCTTAATGGAATTTATGTATGGAGAATTTGCCGTGCATTTGGGGTAATGTTATGCTGTACTCAAGTTAGTGAACAAATTTGCTCAGTGTTGATTTCTCATGATTATGCTGGAAAGAGGTTGTACATGCATGCATGGTTCAATTTACTATTGAAGGTCAATTACCAGCATGAACTAAATCAAAGAGAAGAATGCAGTTGTCCACAGAGAAATGTGGAGTCTGTGAAAAATTCATTGACTTACATTACAAAATATTATAGCATGGAGACTGAGTGGTGTGATGTACTCCAAACCACTAATTAGAATAGATCATGAATACAAGAAGGAAAGTGGTAGCTTAGATCATCGAAAAAAATTACTTAATCTATCATTAAATCACTATGACAAGATGGCCCTGACAAGCAGCCATGCCACTAAAAGACATCAGGATATGCAAATTAAGAGTTTCTGTGCAACCAGTTCAAACTTATATTATTTAGGAGTGGCAAAACAATCCTAATGTTTTAGATAATTATCTAGAGTTTAGAATGCGAATAATCTTTGGCCATATCCTTACTGAGGAATTCTATCAATGGGGAAGGAAAACAATCCATTCCAGAAGCCATATTTATATTTGCAAAAACTATTTGCTATAAATCTACCACTGCTGGTAGTATTTTATGGCATTCAATAGAGAAAAATCTCCACAGAAGAAGGATGGCGGCTGTGGCAGCCTTAATTTTACTGGATCCAAAGTTCATATACCTAGTGGAGAGGCCTACGTGAATAATTAATCTCTCCCCCATTGAACTCCATGGATAAATGGAGAAAGTAAAGAAAATACAACATCATATGGAACTAAGTTTACATGTTCATTTAGTATGTGCCTATGTGTACCTTTTCACTGGAGCTGGTTTAAGGAATCTGGGATCTCAGATCTCAATGTATCATTGGTTTAGGACAAACTCTCCTCCCACAGTATATACTACATTAACATAACAAATAATCCCTGTAAAGTAATATGTTTGAACTATATATTTAAAGTAGAATATCCACAGAATCTAAATCAATAAATAAAAATGAATCTAAAAGCAATACTGTATATTGGATATAAAATCTAAATGCTTCTTTAGATTTTTTTTAAAGAATATCCTTTAAAGAGGCATACTTCCATTTATTTATTTATTTATTTATTTATTTATTTATTTATTTACATTTGTACCCCGCCTTTCTTCCCCCAGCCAAGAGAACGCAAGGCAGCTAACAATAATTAAAACAGTAAAAAATTACATTGTTACAATAAAATTATTAAAACAATGAAACTACATTAAAATATTAAAGTTAAAAGAATACAAACAAGAGAACAAAGAATACAATAGCAATAATACTATACTTTTATATGGGGGAAGTCAATTAGTTCCAGGCCTGCTTGCAGAGCCAGGTCTTAATAGCCCGGTGTAAGGCTAACTGCTAGGGACAGTCCGGATATCCACAGGCAGCTGGTTCCTGAGGGCCGGTGCAGCCAGAGAGAAGGCCCTCCTTTGCGGACCCATCAGCTGACACTCTTTAGTCGACGGGACCTGGAGAGGCCAACCCTGTGTGATCTTACAGGGCACTGGGACGGATAAGGTAGAAGAAGGAGGTCTCGAAGGTAGCCCAGTCCTAAGCCATGGAAAGATTTAAAGGTCATCACTAATACCTTGAATTGCATCCAGAGGGCTATAGGGA